>JAPMUY010000887.1:0-165781 GCA_026901105.3 Galaxias olidus
CTAAATTCATAAGGGACAGCAATTCCAGCAAATAACGACACAGACCCTACAAAAAAACAAACAAAAACCAGACATTAAACACAAAAGAAGTTTGACATGGGGAAATACTGTCTGGGGAGAGCGAGTAGCCAAATTTAAACCTAACCTTCTAGGCCAAATGCCTGATAAGAAATTTTGATAAGGATTTTATGGATTCTGATTGGTCTGTGCATGAGTGATGGATAGGGTAATAACGGGAAACGTCAGAAACCTGATTTTTTTAATGACAGTGAGGGAGAAACAGAGGGAATACGAAACAAATATACATAAATATGAATATATATCATACTCAAAGTGTAGTTATTCTTGTTTGTTTTAAGTGATAGGCCTATATTTAAATTAAAAAAACAATCAGACCTTGCTAATTTTTTCTTTTTCTTTATTATAATAATGAGGTTTTCTGCACTGCAAGCATGTCATGGTCTTAAACTGTGTTGAATTGTATTAAATGCCTGAAGTATCTGAAGAACCAACCCAACCAGTTTTAACATTGGCAGAAAGATTCTGAATCCATATTTCAGAGAAAAAACTTAGCCCACTAAAGATTTAGCCCTTTCTTACATCTTGTCAGTAGGTATTGTTTGCCAGTTTTCTTTGAGTGATTCCGCTCTGAAATGTAGAAGAATAGTAAATTAAGTTGTCATGTACATGAATTGCAAGTGTGTTTTTCTCATGAGGTAATGAGCCAATACTAGTCAAGGAATGGGAAAGTGTACTGTTCCTTGACTGGTACTGTGTAAGCAGAAGTTGTTGAGATGAGAATTAAATATACTTCAGCAGGCCGTATGCTCATTAATGATGACACTTATTGATTTCTTCGTGGCTGTGCTCTCAATAGTAATGTGATGTTTAGAAAAGGAAAAAACTGTCATGCATGCTATCCTCTGTCTATCTTTGCTGCTCACGTCTTCAATGTTTCTGGTAGACGTTGAGTTTCGGGCAGAAGTGAAGGTTAAAACCAGAGCCAATGGCCACCAAACAATAGATCCTGGTATATGCCTGCCACATCACTCTAATACAACAGAAAGGAGGTAAGCCTACAAAAAAGGCCTGAGGGACAAAGAACGGGAGGAGAAAATGTGACATTGCACATGGCCAAAATTGTAAATGATTACATTTAGAGAACCATTTATGGAGATAGGTAGGCCTATTATCACTGACCGGACCACTGTAGGTACAGTTCAGTTGCAGAGGAACATAATGGTAAGGATGCTTGACAGTCTTCCAGGACAGCGACACGGTGCGAGTGTCCACATATCTAGAGAAATCAAATAAAAGTGAGGAACTGGATGGAGAAAATATAGTGAGCTGCAGTATTAACATTCAACTTTAATTCCGTAAGCAATGCGCATTTTAGCAAATTTTCGTCATTATTTTAATAAAATACTATTTTTTACGTATTAAACATCTTCGGGACGTTCTTTTAAATTCCAATGATGTTAGTATCTTCTTAAATTTCAACCCCATTTTGTGGATTAATTTACCATACATCCCTGTATTATATGGCAAATTTAAGATTTGGAGTCCTGAAAACTACAGCTGTACTTTCTATCCCCACATCATCATTCTCACCGAATTTACAGTGTCTCAAATACAGCCCAAAAAAAAAAGTGACTGATTTTAGTTTTTTTGTTTTGTTTTGGTCTCCTGGCTTGGTTTAGCCAAATACTGTAATAAATCACAGCATATAGATGGAAAACCAAGCCAGGGGCAAAACAAAACAAAAAAAAAAGCCTAAAATCAGTCACTTTTTTTGGGCTGCTGACAGACACTGCTAAATTCGGTGAATGAGGAATGTGGGGATAAGAAGTACACAGCTGTGGACCTTTTCAGGACTCCAAATCTTAGAAGGCTTGCCATATGTACAGGGATAGTATGGTAAGTGTCCACAAAATGGGGTGAAATTTAGAAAAATACTATCATTGAAATTTAAAAGTGACATCCCAGATGTTCTTAAAAAAAGCATACATCAAAGGATTCTGAATGGTAATATTAATTTGCACCAGTTGTTCCAGTGTTCTTGCTACGATATTAATGTCTCCATGTTCTCTGCAGGTATGGGGTTGCATTTACATATTATGGGATCAGCCTAAATATAACAGGCTTTGGTTTGAATGTCTACCTCACACAGTTCATCTACGCATCCATAGAGATGCCTGGAAAGGTAGTCGTCTATTATTTCTTGAAAAATGTTGGACGGAAACCTGGTCAGGTTGGCACCCTCCTCTTGACTGGTGTATGTCTTCTCATCAACATTTGTGTTCCAAATGGTAGGTTGTTGGCAATATACAAGTCTATTAAATAATGATATTATTTTGTTGTAAGTTTTGCCTACGCTCATGTTATTGCCTCATGCTTGGAATTAAAGAAGTTGAATAAGTACTGCAGCTCACTACATATTTTCTCCATCCAGTTCCTCACTTTATTTATTTCTCTAGATATGTGGACACTTCGCACCATTGTCGCTGTCCTTGGAAAAGGCCTGTCAGAAGCATCCTTTACCATTATGTTCCTCTACACAACTGAACTGTACCCTACAGTGGTCCGGTCAGTGACCAATAAACCTACCTGTCTCCATAAATGGTTCTCTAAATGTAATCATTACAATTTTGGCCATGTGCAATGTCACATTTTCTCCTCCGTTCTTTGATCCCTCAGGCAGAATGGCATAGGCTACACCTCCTTTCTGGCACGTTTGGGTGTGTCCATCGCCCCACTTATTATACTATTAGAGGATGTGTGGCAGCACCTCCCTGCAGGGATCTATTGTTTGGTGGCCATTGGCTCTGGTTTAACAGCTTCACTCCTGCCCGAAACGCTCAACATCCGTCTGCCAGAGTACATTGAAGATATTGAGCAACCAAGGTGGACAGAAAGTTAGCAATGCATGACAGTTTTTTTTCCTTTTCAATAAACATCACAGTACTGTTGGGGAATATTTTACAGCCATTTGAAGGAAATCCAATAAGTGTCAATCATTAATGAGCATACATTTATACTTGAAGTATATTTAATTCTCATCTCAACAACTTCAACAACACACAGTACCAGTCAAAGGTTTGGACACACTTTCCCATTCACTTGACTAGTATTGAACGTGTCATTGCCTCATGAGAAAAAACACTACAGTTCGTACATGACAACTTAATTTACTATTCTTCTACATTTCAGAGCGGAATCCTTCAAAAGGAAAAGCGTTCAACAGAAGCAATACCCTTCTGACCAAGATGTAAAGAAAGAGGCTAGAAGTCTTTAGTGAGGCTAAAGTTTTTCTCTAGCTTAATAGTTCAGAATCTTTTTCTGCTTAATGTTAAAACTGGTTGAAGTTGGTTCTTCAGATACTTCAGGCATTTAATACAATTCAGTACAGTTTAAGACCATGACCAGAAATGTACAGTGCAGAGAAAACCTCATTGATATAATAAAGAAAAAGAAAAATTAGCCAAAGGTCTGTTGTTTTTTTTAATTTAAATATAGGCCTATGTCACTTAAAACCAAACAAAGATAATTTTACTGGTGTCTGTATTCGTATTGTGTGTATGGTTTTGTTTGTTTTTCGTATTCCCTCTGTTTCTCCCCTCACTGTCATTAAAAAAAATCAGGTTTCTGTTTCCCGTTGGCTACATAATCCATCACTCATCAGTACCCAGACCAATCAGGAGTCCGTCCGTCTGCCATAAAACTCTCAAGCCATTTGGCCCCGGAGGAGTTAGGTTTAGAGAGATTGGTAAAGCTGTGTTGGTACTCGCTCTCCTAGACAGTACTTTCCCATGTGGTCAAACTGTTTTGTGTTTAATGTCCTGGTTTGTTTGTTTTTTTGTAAAGTCTGTGTCGTTATTTAGTTCCTGTACATGGTAGTTTATTTTTCCTTGCCCGTGTCTATCAACATTGGATTAGGAACGGGTGCTGCCGCTTGTATTTTGGTATTAAGTTTTGTAAGGTAGTTTAGCTGTTTTAATGCTTTCTTTGATTTGGCACTGCTCATAATCCCCATGTTTCCCTGTGGTGTTTACGTGAATATATCATTTTTAATCCATCAATTTGTTTGGTCCATTGTGGTGCATCCACCCCCACCCCACCCCACTTCTCATGCTTCGGCCCTTCCTGACCCTAGACAAGCCTTACACCAGAAGGGTCATAACAAATACCGTGTACTAATGTTGTCATCTTAGATCTTTGTAGCTTTTTACATTACTCTTACCACACAGAGACCTTTTAACAACGTCTTACTATTAACAGGTTACCAAGCATAATCTCAGCCATATTTATATTGGAATACACAGGGTTATAAAATGTAAGAAGTGAATATTGTAGTATTGGACGGTACATTGACACTGTTGAGTATCTTACTGGTTTTGTGAAATATCCTGGCATAAATTATTTAGACAAGGTAAAATACACTAAACCCTACCAGCAATTTCCATACCTTTTATTTTGGTAGTTAATGAATGTTAAGAATTTATACAGTAAGGAAGTGAGTTAGAGGTTAACCAGCTGCTTGGCAGCAATTGGGAAGATGATTTACTCACTTTACCATAATGAAGTACTGAGCACTTGTTAAGCTTGATACAGCCAAACAGAATACATCACTACTCTCCTACAAGATCTGAAAGTGGGAGACCAAAGATTTTCTGACATTTCAAATATTCCTAAAATGAAGTTTGAAAATGTGCTGGCAGAGGTGGATGGCTTTGGGAGATTCCAACTCATGATTGTCCTTTTGCTGGTGATACCTCGTTTATCTTTGCCCTTTCACTTTCTGTTAAATAACTTTATTGCGGTTGTACCCTCTCACCACTGTGACCTCAGTGCTCTGGAAGATGGGGGCATCTTTTCAAACCTCACCCAGGAACAGAGGCTGACTGTCAGCATTCCAGTGAACGAGGATGGAACTCCCAACTCATGTGAGATGTTTGTAGAACCACAGTATCATCTGCTGTACAACTTCTCAAACATTACAGGACTATCTACTGTTTACTGTCAAGATGGATGGGTATACGACAAAAGTACATTTAAGACAACCCTTGCCTCAGAGGTGAGTTTCTTTGTTTATATTTAACTGTACTGCAAGTGCTGTACTTACTAAAATATATTGTTAAAAACACTGAGTACTCTTGCATTACTTTTGTTTTTTTCACTTAGTGGGACCTTGTATGTGATAGGAAAGGCGCAAACAGAGCCACTGCCACCATCTTCTTCATGGGTGTTATGTTTGGAGCAGTGATATTCGGCATTCTTAGCGACAAGTATTGTTCTCTCACAAACCACATAAAGCTGCATGTCTTAGCCCGATTCAAATATTTTTGGGCATTAATAATGTTTAGTGAAATTCCGTTTTACTTTAGAAAGAATTATTAGCAATCATTTGCTTACAGGTCATTGTAACTCTCATCTGAAGACTAATCTTGAAGTCAATCTATTATATTTGCTCTCATAGGTATGGAAGGAAAAGAATGCTCCTGATATCTTATTTATCAGCCATCTTCTTTGGTATTGCAAGCGCTTTCTCAAACTCATTCACCATGTTTGCAGTCATGAGGTTCTTCACTGGATTTGGAATAACTGGGATCAGTATTATCTCCATAGTCCTTTGTGAGTGTGTGTTTTTAGAAAATGATACAAAATACTGACTCAATGTGACACAGTGGAATGTACAGATACGGTGATGACATTTTTTATTGGCAACCTAACCTGTCTGTTGGTAACAATCTGCATGCACTTTTGCAAAATGTGTCTTTTTTGACAACAAAAGAAAAACAAGAGTTTTTCTCAAGCACTTTTTGTCATTGTGAAGCAGCTTGAAATATTGAACATTGAAATATTGACACATAGTTTCCCGGCCATAGGTATTGAGTGGATGGATATAAAACATCGAACTCTTGTGGGTGTTTTAATGAGCCTGGACTGGAGTATTTCCACAATCATTCTACCTGGTTTGGCCTACTTGGTGAATGACTGGAGGTATCTTACTGCCATAGCAACTTCTCCTCTGGTTTTGGCTGTAATCACTTGGTGGTAAGCAAAACAACAGCAGGAGATGTTTAAGCCAGTTATTGATATACAGCAATGTTAATTTAAAAAATTATCTCTCATAGGTGGCTTCCAGAATCTGCAAGGTGGCTGATAGCAAACGGAAAGGTCATTGATGCCCATTATTACCTCAGCAGCTGTGCTAAGGTCAACCACAGAGAGCAGTGTATGGCAGATATAAACCCTGAGGTGAAAACTATTTTATTATTCATTAAATTGTTTAGGGATTTTTAATGTGAGTGCACTTAATGTATGTTTGACCTAAAACATTTGACCATATAGACCCTTTCGAAAGTGATATTTGTTGAAAAAGAAAACAGGACCTACTCCTACCTTGATCTTGTGAGAACCCCCAAGATGAGGAGACTAGCTGTTCTGACGGGCATAGTGTGGTAAGTAGCGCCCCTTGCTAGTATTTATATAATATTCTGTTGCTGCTATTAGGATGTTTTTGTTTTTTTACAATATGATAATTTTTTGCATTCGGCATTTCTCTCTAAATGTAGGTACGGTGTGGCCTTTACCTATTATGGAATCAGCTTGAATGTTAGTGGATTTGGGGTAAACATCTACCTTACTCAGTTCATCTTTGGCGCCATAGAGGTTCCTGCAAAATTGGTTATATATTACAGTTTGAGTTGGATAGGTCGAAGGAGCAGTCAGGTTGGAACTCTTTTTCTGACTGGAATCTGTATATTCTTCAACATCTTTATTCCTCAAGGTAGGTGGGTATATAGAAACATTTGCCACAATGGTATTAAGAAAGAACTCTTCATTAAGAAATAAATTAAATTCTCTATTATTGTGTTTAACAAAAATTGTGCTTCACCATATGATATTTCCACTTGATAGATAGGCAAGTATTGAGGACTGTGTTTGCAGTTTTGGGAAAGGGATTCTCAGAAGCTGCTTTCACAACTGTCTTCCTATACACAACAGAACTCTACCCCACTGTCATGAGGTCAGTCAAGTGGTTCCACATTCGGTTCACTGGACTTTTTAAAATTAATTCATGAAAATCAACCTCCTTGGACTAGCAGAACACTTCTGATGTAGTTATGTCTTGGCAGAATTGATATCAACAAGACTTATTCACTATGTACTTTTTTGTTTGTTTGGCGTACCAGACAAAATGGAATGGGCTACAGTTCTTCTGTGGCACGTGTTGGGGTGGCAATTGCCCCGCTCATCATCCTGTTTGAAGACGTATGGTTCCCTCTACCCCACGCTATTTTCTGTTTGGTAGCTTTCTTTGCAGCGTTCATAGCTTCCTTATTACCTGAGACTCTTAATGTCCGATTGCCAGAAACCATTGACGACATTGAGCAAACAAGGTACAGACCTGTTCCTTCAAGGATTTTACAGTTGGCATATAAATGACCATATTCAGCAATAGACAGAAATGATTAATACTTTTTTATTTGTTTCAGAAAACGGTCAATCTGTACATCTGATGAGTGAGGAGGAGTAATTTTCTATTTAAATATAAAAAAGCATGGACCCATTGATTGCAAATGACTGTCACGGTTTAACCTTGCCTTCATATCGATGGTCGATGGTTTCTAATCTTTGAAATAAAAATTCTCACTCTAGAAATTTTTGTACTCGACTAATGTATCCATGAAATAGTTACTCGTGACATTTTTAAGGAGAGATTTTGTAAAAGAAAATAACATTTTCTCAACATTTGTTATGTATGAAACAGCCTACCTGACAAACAAATCCAAATAAAAGCTTTGTATGTAAGTATATACACTTTTCTCACTTTTAAAGTGTTTATCTGTAGACCACGTAAAAGTTTGGGATGGAGTGGAATGGAACATACTTTATTGATGCAGGGGGAACTGTAGTATTATCGTTTGGCAATCGAACTATATTAAAAATTCGAAATCAAGTTAAGAAATACACACTCACAATCAAACAACTGTAAAAATAAAGAAAAGTTATGAGAAAAACAAAAGTAGTGTACATATACAATACATATACATATAATCGCAAACTTACAAAATCATGTCTAGAAGTGTACCGTCAATTGCATCATTGCACATTTGAACTGTCTTTGAATTTAAATCTAATTGCAGTTGGTCTATCTTGGAATTTAGAAATCCGATAAATGTATATATTTCTATGTGTTAGCACAAATGTTGTGTATTTACGTGAAAAAGAAAGAAAAGTGTCTATGTCTAAAATGTATTTGCACTGTATCAAATATGATGTGGATGTACAATGATGGTTTAGGACTACCTCCTTATAAAAGAGACATGGCATTTGTCAAACATTCCTTGTTGGACAGTTTTATGCATTACCAATTCAAATGAATTCAGGCATTCTTTAATCAACAGAAGCTACTTTAGTTGTCATTTAGAGTAAAAGATTGACCTATTCTAATAGACAACTACAGTGACAAAGACAACCTTTGGAACTCTTACAGTCCTGGAAAGTTCTCTTTTTGATGTTAACTTTTTACAAAAGAGAAGTGTGTGATTTCTGACCCGTCAGTACGAAACTGCAGAACTGCGATTATCAGCATCAAGACTACGATGAAGTTTGAAGACCTACTTTCAGACATCAATGGATTTGGAAAGTTCCAAATGATGATCATTGCTATTAGCTTCATTGGGCGATTTACTCTGCCATGTCATTTCATGCTTAACAACTTCATTGCGGTGGTGCCATCTCACCACTGTGACCTCCGGGCATTTGAAGATGACATCTTTTCAAATTTCACCCAGGAACAGAGGCTTCTTGTCAGTATTCCAGTGAACGAGGATGGAACTCTGAACTCATGTGAGATGTTTGTAGAACCACATTATCATCTGCTGTACAACATCTCCAACATTACAGGACTACCCACTGTTTACTGTCAAGATGGATGGGTATATGACAACAGCACATTTAAGTCCACCCTTGTGACAGAGGTAGGAGTATTCCACTAGTGTCACTTCTATGTATGTCCAGTCCTTAAATTTCACACTTTCCATCTAAAAATTATTATTTTATTCTATGATTAGTTCAACTTGGTGTGTGGAAAACAGGGACAGAACAAAGCCACTACTACCATCTTCTTTGTTGGTGTGATGTTTGGAGCAATAACCTTTGGAAGTCTAAGTGACAGGTATTTGCGGCAGCCATTTAGGTGGGATAGACAATTCAGAATATTGGCAATATCCCTTCCTTGCTGCTCCATCTCCCTGTGTAAAAAGCTGTGCATGTGTACTGGCAATTCAGAATTTACAGTATATATATACTGTTTATACACACAAGATGGTGGCAAACCCCAGCTTTAAAATGTGATTTATATTATCTTACTGGGAAATGTCTACACTGTCTCTCATCAATGTGAAAGGTTGCATTGAGGCTTAATTCATGAAGAAGCACCACATTACAGAAGTAAAAAATTAAGCAAATTTCAAATTCATAAACAATATTGACTTCTTTTCTTTTCATAGGTTTGGTCGAAGAATAATGCTCTTGGTGTCCTATATATTTGGAAGTGTGTTTGCTGTGGCCAGTGCATTCTCCACCTCCTTCATTATGTTTGCTTTGCTTCGCTTCCTCACTGGATTTGGAATCACTGGCATTGTTATCGTCTCAACAGTACTCAGTAAATATAAATGCACATTTATTAATATTTATGAACATTGACATTTTTAACGGTTAATTTAACAGCAATTAAGCGGCATTATAGCAATTAAGCGGCATTATACTGGGAAATCAGTCTGTTATGTGGCATATCCCGCTTGATTTACAACACTGCTCAGTCAATTATTTACACACTGCCAGTCAGAATGTGTTTTGCTCCATCTCTGCAGCTGTTGAGTGGGTGGACATTGAACACAGGAAGCTAGTTGGAGTGATTGACAGCTTGTCTTGGAGTTTTGGCAATACACTTCTGTCAGTCTTTGCTTACTGTGTGACTGACTGGAGGTGGCTGATCATAAGTGTCACCTCTCCTCTTGCCCTGGCTATCTTCACCTGGAGGTGGTACTAACTGAACTTTTTTTCTAATTTAACGTAGGATGCCAGGCATCATATTTAACACATTTACCCCAATATTAGGTGGACGCCTGAGTCCGCTAGGTGGCTCATTACCAATGGGAAGTTTGAAGACGCTCAGTATTATTTACAAAAATGTGCCAAAATGAACCAGCGAGAGGGTTTTAACACACTGACATCTGAGGTGAGGAAAACCATTTTGCTAGTTTAGGAAACCACTCTATTAAACGGTTTTAAAAAAGCAAGGACATCCTACAGAGGTTTTGTGACATTCCAATATAGAACCTCTTTAGTGTTTGATAAACGTTTGTGTGTGTCTGCAGGTGCTCTCCAGTATTGTTGTAACAGAGAGAAAAGACAAGAACTATTCCTACTTGGATCTGGTGAAGACCCGCAAGATGAGGAGACTGGCCTTATTGACTGGCATTGTATGGTCTGTAGCCTATTTGCAGCTAAGTGCCAAGTGATTTACATAGAAAGATAATAAACTGCATTCATCTGGCTCATCTACCATATTATACCTCTAATATAACAAGTTTTAGAGCAAGTAAATATTTGTACACAAGGGCTTCTTTTAATGAGAAGTAAAATTGTATTACCTAATTAAACTGATTGCAAAATCTACAGAAAAGTAGAACAGTCTCAATTTCACTTGTAATTTGTGAACCATTTGTAATTACACATTTACTGTTGGCTTCCCTAGGTTCAGTGTGGCATCAGCATTTTACGGCATTAGCTTCAATATCACTGGCTTTGGGCTCAATATCTACCTGACTCAATTTGCATACGGTGCAGTTGAGATACCAGCCAAAGTGTCCGTTTACTACTTTCTTGATAAGATAGGCAGACGAAGCACAGAAGTGGGAGCTCTGCTGCTTGTTGCACTCTGTCTTGCAATCAACATTTTTATACCCAAAGGTAATACTTTTACTTTTTACTTTTAAAAATGTCTAAATTGTATTGTGTATGTAATTTACTTCACAACAAATTGTTTTTAAACAGACACCAGACCTACAAACCTCTAAGAAATTACAAAAATGTGACACTACTTCTCAATTTCAGATATGTCAGCAATCAGAACAGTGGTGGCAGTCCTAGGAAAGGGATTCTCAGCAGCATCCTTTGCAACTGTAGTGCTATACAGTTCTGAGTTATACCCCACTGTGGTGAGGTAAATAACTATCAGCAACCCCAAGTAATTGATAATACTGTGCATTTCTCTGACTTGTTACCTTTGAAAAAAGGAACAAAATAGAACTTTTAACCAAATTGAAATGTAAAAGTTGTAGATTAACTCCTGCTGCTATGACATAAAAAGTTGTATTTGACCAATGTGCATCTTCCAGACAGAACGGCATGGGCTACAACTCGTTTATGGCTCGGCTCGCCGTGTCTGTTGCTCCACTGATCCTGCTGCTGGATGAGGTGTGGACGCATTTGCCCCAGGTCATCCTATGTTTCGTGGCCATCCTCGGGGGATCTGTGGCAAGAATGCTACCTGAGACACGAAACCGGTGTCTACCAGAGACTATAGAGGACATCGAATCACCAGGGTAGCCACAGAATTGAAAATTTGCAGTAGACCTACAAATAGTAGTTTTAACTATTCAACATCATCAGGATTTCCCAATAATGGTTTTGTAATGCTTTTGTGTATTACCAGGGGAAGGCTGGTTGGATCAGATGAGGAGAAAAAGTCTATTGGCCATGTGATCCAAGACTGACAAAGACAAAGAAACAGATGTCACTATTCGTTCTGTAAAATGTGGTATAATTGTCTTTGGAGTTTTGGAGTTTAACAAGGATTAAACCACATACAAATACATACTCAGTCCCAAAATCATTGCACGTTAAAGCCATACCGGGGTTAAAAGAGACGTATTTACTAGAACCATAGCTTTTTACTAGTTTTTCTTGGAATGTCTTTCTAAAAAACATTTTAACTTGACTCTCCTCCCAATGCAAATAAAAAATGTGGCTTTCAGACTAACAGATTGTATAGCCTGTGCTACTTGTAAAGCCAAATGTTAAAAGTTAGTTAAGTCAGTTTCTCATCCCCGTAACATGCCAGAAAATGAACACAAAACTACTAAAAAGTATAAAAAAAAACTTAAGTCAAAGCTTCTTTATTAAAGAAACAAAGCAAGTACACAGTCTTTCAGGTTGGAACAATTTTCTGCAGGAACATTTACCATATCCACGTGACAAGTTAATGGTATTCCTCTTAGAAATCTTAAATCAGAAGTCTAATTTTCACCACTGATTTCATGAATCTTAACCATTGTACAATCATCTATAGAATGGACAATAAGGTAAACAATCAAAGGTTACACAAATTAAACCATGAATATTTGAAATATTAAAGCACCAGTATGTAGTTTGGGAATGATATTTAAAGCAATAGAATTCACAAAATCTTAAAGATTGTTTTTCACCTCCTCCAAATGTTTACAATGGATATAATCCACATTTGTTACATATTACTACTTCAAATAGCCTCGATTTGGTTTATTTAAATCGACAATAAAGAGTTAGTGAATGGACTTAAACGTTTATTTATTCATTCCCAAACACATTCTGCGCATTAATATACAATACAGACTGAAAGTTAAAACTATGATATGCAATAACTTTCCAGGACACATTTATCTCTGTCACTCAGTATTGAGAGTACTCCTTGGTCTCAAGTTTGGCAACGATTCTCTCCAATTGTCGTTTAGCTTCACACTGTGGGAAGTTGCCCATTTCGTAGTACTGTGGGGCAATCTTCACAAGCCTGCAAGGAGGGAAGAGAATTATGACACAAGAAGATTGTAAGAGGCCTTTAAAATGTATACTGTAAAAAAAAAAAAAGAAGTTAAACATGGAAACGTATGTAGACATGGTAGTACCACTGAGATGAAAGTCAAGAAGTTGCAACTGTTGTAACCGTTGCAATTATTTCTATGTCAATGGAGACGCATGATTTATACATGTAGAGAAAGCTTGCATCCATTTTCCTTTTTAATGTATTTCCTCAAACTAGATTAACATTTTGTATTTGGGTCTGCATATCTTCAGACCATGTTTAGTTACAAGCCATTTAAAAACACTCCTAAGTTAATCATGTACATACCATTCTGGCTTGATATCGGAACAGGTGCGGATGTAATTCTTGGTGGTGAGGACAAACTCGTTATAGAGCACCCACTCAGGCTTGTGGTCTAAGACTGTGGAGGGGTGTAGCTGGACCACCTGGTTGTCTTTAACTGTAAGGTAATGTCCAGTACGCTCCAAGTGAGCCACCTGCACACGGGAAAAAAAGGACCATAAATACATTTAAATAAAAATACCGCCTATGATTTAGAAGTGTGCTGCATTTTGCAGGTGGCACTTTAGGTGTTAGATTTAGATTACTTAATAAAAATCATCCTATGTCCACACACTGGCGCAAGTATATTTAGACTTTTCCAAGAAAAATCTAAAGATTTTCTGCTACTTTAGAAGACACATTTACCAATATTCATAATTACAACCCTCAAGCAGATACCCTCACATTTTAAATCTTTAGGCATACTTCTATATTCAAGCATGTAGTTGCAATGGAATTATTCAGATCATAATGGTCAGATCCATTAGCAGTAGCAAGCCAGGCTAATATATTATGATAGGCCGCTGGGCCATGTGAAATGAATCAATGACCTGCATTGGGTAATGGAGTGTATAAAACCAACCACTGTGCAATTGGATATTCAGGCAATTGAACAGAGGGACACATCACGTGTGCAGGACGATGTAATGTTCTCATCAGAATAGTTAGAGCAATCATAACATAATAATATCTCAGAAATGAATGTTGATCAAATGTAAGATCTAGAATAACTGCTAAAAAAACAGGCACTACATGCAGCAGTCTGAACACCGACCTGCATGAAGAACCCAGTGCACAGCGCTCGGCGAATGTTTATGTAGTAATCTCTGCTGGTGAACTCCGTGCTCCGTCGGGGCAAGTTGAATCGATCCATGATCCTAGACAGCTGCGAGCGCACGTTGTCGGCTGACATCAACGAACGGTAGTTGACAAAGTTGTCATAGCACCACTGGTTGGACTCGTGGTCTAGGAAGCAGGAACGCAAGAACAGGTTTTACACTAAAATGTTTAAAATTATAAAATCTGCAAGGGCCATGCTTGACGGTACTTACTTTGTTTGAAGGCATGGTAGACATTGAGCAGGGTCAAGTGGTCCCCGTCGATGTGAGCGAATCTCATCTTGGACTCGTCAGCGGCCTTCTTAGCCTCCGTGGGGCGGACAAAGCACTGCGGGACTAAACAAGGTTGGTATGGGCCCCAACACAGCCGCCCACAGGGATGAGTCAAGCATTCACAGACAACGTAGTAAAGCCTATGATGCTAGGGAACTTGATAGAGCATAGGTGTAGGGCAGGGCAGGACGACAAGGTGTATTTGACAAGGGCTCTGCAGTCACTCTCATGGTCAATCCCAACTGCTTGGTAATTGGCTACTAGCTTGTAGTGAGGAGGGGTCAACAACTAACCACATCTGCAAGACAAAGAGTTTCCACACAACTGCAAAGCGTTAAGGACAGTGATAAAATCCTAATAGTTTGAAATTCAGTTATAAATTGTCAAGACAACAGGACAAGAAAGATAGGACAGGAAAAGAAATCCAGTATTTGATGCTTTATGTAGACTTCACTAATTGCAAAGAAAATACCCCAAAATCATATAATATAATCTGCAATTTATGGTATTAAAGGGAAAGAGTATAACAAACTACCCATTAAAACCAAACCAATTTTAAATGAATAATACTGTGCTGCCTGTATAAGAAAATTCTTAAGGGAATGGAGCCTGCCCTGCCCATTTGCTCTGCTATATTACTTAGTGACAACTAAGTGATTACAGAATAAGTGATTTGTAGGCTCTTTTTAACATATATATTTTGTTCTTTTCCGTACATACATTTGGGATAGTCCAAGCCAAATGAGATAATTAGCCTGCCCCCCCAACCCTCCTTATGTTGTTGACGTCCACAAACTCCTGAAAGAGTGGAAGAGGGGCACTGTTGATGACAGCCCAGTCCTGGGCATTACCTGACAGCATGGCAGTGATGGACAGGATCTCGTTAGAACAGTTGAACTCGCAGCTGGCAATGACCATCTTGGCCAGCTGGGGGTCAAGGGGGAACTCAGCCATCATGGAGCCCAGCTCAGTCAAATCGCCGTCATCGTTAAGTGCTGCCAGGTAGTTTAGAAGTTCTAGTGCTCGCATCAGTGTCTCTGGTGCTAAAATGAAGTTAAAGAAATGAGACGGCCTAAATGAGTATTTCAAGGTATACAGAAAATTTTTTGAAGCATTAAAAGCATTCTTTTTTTTGGCCTTCAACATTTTTATCTTGTAGATTTGTCCCTTAACAACTCACCGGGTGGATCCATGAAGTCAAAGTGAACTAGATCATCAATGCCTAGCTTCTTTAATTGCAGTACAACAGATCCTAAGTTGGACCTGAGAATCTCAGGATATGTGTTGTCCTAAAAGTGGAATATGTTCAAATTGGGTTATAAAATCAATGCAATGCATCTGCTTACTTTTTTTGTAACAAACCAAAATTATCTTTAAATTATGACTGAGGCTTTACCATTGGACAGGCAATAAAAAAAATTAAATAAATAGAGAAAAAAAAGTAGGAAAAGGTTAAACAGCTGCTGACCTGCATTTCTGTTTTGTAAGCCTTTTCGGTGTAGAGGCGGAAAGTCTTCCCAGGGCGTGTTCTGCCAGCACGACCCGCCCGCTGCTGGGCAGAGGCTTTACTGATGGCCGTGACAAGCAGAGACTCCACCCTGATACGAGGGTTGTACACCTAGAAGTAAGTTTGAAAGGTAGTTTTGGTAAGGTTGCATAACTGGAAAAAACCTTCCGTTTTGCAAATATTTGCAATGACCAGCAGAACAATATGCAAACCAGTTGAAGCTGCTCACCTTTTGCTTTGCAAAACCAGGATCAATCACAAATACCACACCATCAATAGTCAGGGACGTTTCAGCAATGTTGGTGGACACCACAACCTAAGGAAGAAATGTAATTGTTAACATCAACTTAATTATAACTGACACACTTTGTCTTTGCAATATTGCTAGATCATTATGAACATTTCTACCTTGAGGTGCCTTCAATTGCAGAACACCTCTGATGTGAGTGGTGAGGACAAGTTACCTTTCTTCCTATTGCGCCATTGGGCTTCCGAGGGGGAGGGGCCTCAAAGATTCTCTGTTGCTGCTGAGGTGGCAGAGTAGAGTAAAGCGGAATGATTTTGATGTCTCCAACCTCAGGTCCAAGGTCATCAACCTCTCGTTTGATCCGCTTGCAAGCCTCATCAATTTCCTAAACAACAGTTTGAACAACTTAGGCAAAATTTGTCTGAATACTGACAATATGACAGTTTACATATTTATAAAAAACACAGAATTTGGTTTCTCTCACATCCTTCTATTAATTCATTAAAAAGTTGATGTCAGCTCAACCTTTAATAACAGCTAAAACATTAAAATGTGCCCCAAATTCCCATGGGTTTAGACGCGACATGGCAAGCCTGGACAAGTGTACGAACATAGGGAATTAAAGGTGGGGTAGGCAGTTTATGTTTGGCATCTTTGGGCAAAAATTCCATTTTAACCGTGCAGCATATTCTAATTCAAGTGGTCTGAGAGAAAACCTCTACTCCTGCCCTCCTCTTGGTTCTGTTTAAAGGCTTCAGAAAATCTATCCTGTGACGGTAGACTTTGGCCAATCACAGGTCATTTCCTACTGCCGATTCTACAAATGCAGACGCGCGTTCACGTCCCTTCAGACAGTGAAGGTGTGATTCAATGGTGGACAGTCCTGCTAAAAAAAGTTGGTATTCCACGACTGGCAACAACTGCCTACACTACAAAGCAACTCAAAAAGAGGAAGACAGACTTATCAAATAGAGAGTCTAAAACAAACAGAGTCTGACAATAAACGCAATAGAACACGTGTAAATATGGTGAAGCGTTTCAGAGATGGAGAGAACTCCAAGATTGCATCGGCCACAATTTGGATTCGGAACTTGCCATTATGGGGTTCCATTTAATGCCAAAATTATGCAACTGGCTTTTCGTTTGTTGTTGGCTTTATACATTGTGTTGGCCGTTGCGTTGCGTTTGTAGTTGGCTATTGCGTTGGCTTGTACAATGCGTTGTTGCCTATTGCTCTGGCTTTGTGCAATGCGTTTCTCGTTGCCTATTGCATTGGCTTTGTACAATGCATTTCTCGTTGCCCATTGCGTTGACGTTTGTATTGACAATGCTGATAGTTACACACAGCCTTCCACCAGCTATATGTTTACATCGCTGTTGTGAAACCATGGGTTAATACTCCTATGAGTGCTCTGACTAAAGCACTGCCAATGGAACTGGAGTCAGTTAGTCCGTCTGTCTGTGTGTGTGTGTGTCTGATCAGTGTGTGCAAAAGTCTGTTGCGATATGTTGGGTGAGCAAGTCTGGCGCCAATTGGCTGCCATGATATACAATTACCACTACATATTTTGTTTTGCTTTTGCAGAAAACTGCCTACCCCACATTTAAGATGTTGTTGAGTAGTGTACCTCTTGACCAGTGAGAAACATCAGGACGTCTCCCTCATCCTCTTCACACATGTGAATCTGGATCACAGTGCGGATGGCTGCTTCCAGATAGTCACGTTCTGGCTCTGGGGTGTAGAAAATCTCAACTGGATGGGTACGGCCAGGGATAGTCAGCAATGGACAGTTGTCAAAATACACCTGAAACTTCCCCGCATCTAAAGTGGCACTCATGACAATCACCTGTACAAGACAGAACAGGAAGAGCCATAAAATAGATATATTTGACACATAGAGAACCACTTATTTTCCAACGCTAGATATAAAATGCAATCATCAATGTACCTTTAGGTCTGTTCTTTGACGGACCACCTCCTTGAGGACTCCCATCAGGATGTCTGTGGCAAGCGTTCGCTCATGAGCTTCATCGAGAATGATAACCCCATAACGCTCTAGCAGAGGGTCATTCATGGCTTCACGGAGTAACATACCATCGGTCATGTACCTGTCAAGTTAAGAAACAAGAAAATCATTATTTTAATTAACTAGACTGTTATTGGACAGCCCAATTCTCACTAAGTGCTCTATGTTCAAAAAGCTTACTTCAATATTGTTTTAGCAGAACTGCAGTCCTCAAATCGGATGGAGTAACCCACTTCCTGGCCTAACATGATGTCCATTTCATCTGCCACCCTCTGAGCCACACTCATGGCAGCCACCCTCCTAGGTTGGGTACAGGCCACAGCCCGCTTAGGACCTGGCAAGCCCTTCACTAGGTCCACACACCATTGTGGAATCTGAAGAGAAATAAAGAAAAGGTTACTCAAAACCGAGTTGAGATTAGTCAGCAGAAAACGCAACTACTGAACAGAAATTACAAGATAGAATTATTATCTAAGAAGACGGCAAAATTTTTTATTTTTTAATCAACTCTTGTTATGAGTTCTATATTTAACTTACCTGTGTTGTTTTCCCAGAGCCTGTCTCTCCAACAAGCACAAAACTCTGATGTTGCGTGATGATATTGTTGAAGCGCTCTTTGTACTCCCACACTGGTAGCTGTAGCCTCTTCTTGAGGATCTCATAGTAGCGGGGCGTGTGTGGCAGATTGGTAAAGGGATTGATCTGCTGGTGCACAGCCATCTGCTTCATCGGCTGAATTCCTCCAGCTATTGCCATGGAAGGAATGCCGGGAGCCTTAACGTCCCTGTCGCGGTCTCGGTCTCGATCCCTATCACGTTCTCTGGAGCGATCATCACGGTCTCTGTCACGGTCCCGATCTTTCCTATAAAAAGAAAAAAGAGGGGAAGAGCAAGATAATACATTTTTGAAAACGTCTCGTGAAATTATTTCCATTTAAAAGTTAATCAAAAGAACGGCCAAAATGTATTGCCAAATGAATTTAACAAGGAAATGCGGAGTTTAATGAAATTACATAGCCGCACAGGCTACGTTACCAACATCAGGCAACAAACGTTAACTTAACGCAACTATGATGACTGTAAAACGTATCGTTTTTGTCGTACAAGTGCCAAAAAACAAAACAACGCTGGCTCCACGTGCTTGGTCTCTACTAGCTGATCAGTCAGCATCACGGAACTCGACTAGGGCAACCAAAGCCAAAGCCAAGGGGGAAATATCTAGCTAATATTAGCTGCGCTGTGCTAAACGTTACAACGTAAGGTTAGTTGCAATACATGATACAGGTACAACTAAATAAGCATGCCAGAAGTCTGAAAACATTCTGAACAACTAATAGCTAACCAGTTTACTCGCTGGCTAATTTGCTAAACGTTAAACAAAGACAAGCTAACAACAGGTAACTGCCGCGCTGCGTTGGGGTTAGCTACCAGTATTAGCTAGCTAACAAATTATGCTAGAATCGATCAAGCCGCGGTGCCCAGTTATATTTGACTGTTGTTAGTCTATTACTTACCCATCCGACCTTTTCTTATTGGATGAGTAATCATCGCCTAAGTCTAGACGATGTCTTTTAGACATGTCTGCACTAATGTTGGCGAAAGAGAACAACAAATATAGATATTTAGCTAGGTAGCCTCTTTAGCTTTCCAGTGTAGTGGTATCGAGCAGACTTGCTGTGTGTCGCAAAGCTAAACCTCTTTTCGACAGGTTATGTGAGAGAAGTTTGGATCCGAATATATATGTGACCAGCAGAGTGTGCTAAATCTAAAGCCTCCATTGCCTCATCAGGCCATTATAGTCTCGCCAGGCTGAACATAATTACCTTGGTGTAGATTAACATTATTTATATCCCAATCCCACCCAAAAATAAAGTCCAACTGAACACTTATGTCAGCTGTACGTAAAAGCTTTTCTTGCAATATAGACTGGCATTGTGTTGCACATCCAGTAAATTGGCAATGGATTAGTACTGTTTATTCTTGGCCTGTGGCATATATGGCAACAAAGTTTGTATAGACTACATTTTAGTGGAAAATACAGCATGCAAGACGTTTATTGTTCTAATTTCCCACTAACGCGCGCGTACACAGTAGAATGCATGCAAAAGGTTAAATAATTAAAAGTTGAATTGAAGAACACAAACAAAAGCATCACAAGTAAGTTGCAGATTTAGACACAATTATAAGTTGTTTGATTTTGTTGTTGTTTTTTCTAACATTGGGGTGTCGGGTGCAGTAGTCAGCTCCACCTACGTAACGCCTTGGACCCGTTTACATAATTGTTTGGTCGAGATTAGGAAATAGTAAAGTGTTTTATCATTTGCTGTTTAAACTCGGAAACAAAATTCCAGAAATTGTTTTGGACTAAATTAAAAGAGTTGCCATGTCTTCACATCGGTGAGTATATTCCTCTCCGTTCATTTGTATACCAGTATTTTTTATTTCTCTGACGTGGCGGCCTGCTGCTGCGAGATTAAACTGTAAATCACGAGCCAGTAGTTTAATTGTATTTTTATACATTTGTTCATTTCCAACAATAATGAAAATAATAATTTGTTTATTGCTGTGATAGCTCATATTAACCGAGATTTGCGGTAGAGGCTATCTATAATTTACCACGAATTTGACAAATCCGTTAGCTATGGACTATAGGCTCAATGCTTGTTGTTCAACGCAGAATCAGCATCTTGTATTTTGACCAAAGGAATGCTATCATGATATTCTGAGTAAGAATCCTTATTGTGATTTCTTTCAGGTTATGGTCATGGAAAATATCTTGGTTCCAATTGTTTTCTCACACAACATGTTGGTTTATTCTGGTAGGATTCCAACCATGCTTCTCTACACGGGTTAACACAGAGGTCCCACCTGAGGTCAATGAGTATAATGGGACCCTCTATGCAGCTTGCAAAATGAGACCCAACACAGCTTTGGCTGAGGGGCTTCCTAGGGTGTATGGCCAAGTGCTTTTAAAGCAGGATTATTCTGAGGGTAAGCTGGAAGTCCTCCTCCGTCTCCACGGCTTCCCTAGCGGGAGCAGCCCTGAGCCCAGAGCGGTACACATCCACCAGTATGGTGAAAACGAGGGATGCGACTCCACTGGTGGACACTACAATCCTTACAAGACTCCACATCCCAGCCACCCTGGAGACTTCGGTAACTTTGAGGCACACCAAGGAAGAATCAATAAAGTTACATACTCTGAGGCAACCCTGTTTGGAGTGATGTCAGTTCTTGGCAGAGCAGTAGTTGTGCATGAGAAGGTGGATGACCTTGGACTGGGAGGGGATGCAGGAAGTCTACTTCATGGAAACGCTGGTCGTAGGCTTGCCTGCTGTACAATAGGGATTTCTAGCCCAAAACTTTGGAATAGGTTTTACTCTGGACAACCGAGAAGGAGAGGCAAAGAGGGGAGTCGTTTTCATGCTTAATATACTTGTGTAAAGGTGAAGAAATACTTATATTGCTAAAATGCTTATATTTTATCTAACCAAATGTTAAATATGGTTCACCTTTTGACATGGAGATTGTAACAACTAAAAAAGTATACATTGACATTAAATGATTGAAACACATCAACAAAATTAAAGTACCAGGAACCCTGCAAGGGGTATTCCTTGAGTGGGAACGAGGTAACGATTCACTGATAAATAGTATTTTAACCTTTGTAAGCCATATTCTGTCTGTCGTTTAAAATAATTCAGTTTTTATTGAAATTAATTTTAAAATCAAATGTGCTGATGTTCAATGTACACTGCCGTCAGGTAAGTTAACCATTTGTGTCAGCCTTGCACAGCCAGCATGTCTAGACATTCTCTGTGTATCCCAGTGCCCAGTTAAGTTTGAGACAAGGCATGGTTAAAGTATATTACATTCAATAAAAAAAACTATTTGTGTCTAGACAAGATTTACAGACATGGAATATAAATACTTACTGTACATTATTTCATACTCACCCTCATGCCCTTCTTTATCTGTTAAATGTTCAAATAAATAATCTGTTTCCGTTTATATATATACACATACATCTAACACACTTACATACAAATATATATTTTTCAAGAGTGGTATACAGTCATGCATCATGACTATAGCGTAGTGGAAAGTAATTTAGTAACAACAGTGTTCACGACCATTTTGCTGCTGTGTTCTGCCTATTTTGTATTCATGATTATCGTGTGTATTTTACCGAGGTAATGATGCATGGACCTATACTCCCAAATAACTTCCAATCTCAGTTGCACTCAAACTTAACCGGACATGAAGCATTCAGTCAACGTATCCTAAGAAAGTTGATATCCATCTTTCTAATTGTGATGCTCTGTTTCCTGTTAGTAATTACTTGGATAACTTTAGCAGTCACATCTAGCCTTTTCTGCCACATTAAAAAGTTTTGCCTCATCGGCGGAGTGCTCGTCCTTTTTATTTGGAGATGTAGTGGTAACTGTAGTTATAGCCAGATATGTTGATGGCACGTTGTTGAAATGTTCTTCTTCAGGGGAATTCTCACTTGTACCCTGCTCCTGGCTGTAGTCCTCCTTGACCTGATTGTACTCCTTAGTGTGCTTAGATTCTACCTCTGGTAATATGCAGAAGTCTGAAGCTAGGGGCAAGGTCTCATCCAAAGTAGTGCCAAAGAGTGTTTCTTCCACTTGAAGACACCTCGAGACCATGATCTCTTTTGTGATCTGCAATCTGTTGTTGGTCTGATCATCAGTGGGATTTATTTTTTGTAATTGACGAGTGTCCTTCTGGTCTTGATCAAATGTACATGTGGTAGTGTGCAGAGAGGTCTCTTCACAGACGGGAAAATGTAATCTTCTGTCATTTTCTTTTGGATCATCTGACACACCTGCTGACTCCTCCATCTGGCTGGATATCTTACCAATCTGTGTTTCATCAACTACTGTAAAAGACAACATAATTAACTTAACAAATTATACTTAGAGTGATATCTGCAGTTTGTTCAAATTAAGGCAAAGATACTATAAATCAAAAGTTTAACTGAAACGATTAAACAAACTATTTCTGCATAAAGTATTTTAGGTTCCATGCATAACCTTTATGGCTTTGAGGACTTGGAGACAAAGTGGTACTTGCGAGCTGGGCTTCACTGAGGACAATGGCATCTCTTCCTTCTTTGAAAAAAACATGTTTTATCAGTACTTAATTTAACAATATTATACTGTAATACAAGATGTTGTTATTAAGCAAACACATGAGTAAGTATGTACCACACGTTAAAGTTATTAAAAGTGATATTTAAACCCAACTGAAAGAGAGTGAGCATTAATAGATAAGGAATTGATGAGTTATTCAGAAAGGTGGGTTAATTATAGAGAAAACATACTTCCACATATTCCCAGAGACACATTGTACGTCAGGCCTGGGAGAAGCAAGGACGGAAAGAAGGAAATAGAATAAACCCAAATAAAGAGATAGAAAAGACACAGAATAGATATAGAAATGATCATAAATCTCAAATAAGAAAGGCTACAAATCATAATTTATATACAGTATATACCACTGAATAGAAATTACCTGGAAGGCTCCACAATCCTGATGCTTCTAGTGTCTTGAATTTTTTCTCGAGTTCGGCAACTCGACTGCCTAGAATCCTGATGAAAAGAAAATAGATTTTGTTGTCAAATAGGGATGGAAAACACATACAAATAACAATTAATAGTTCCAAGGGTTTAAACTGTACTATCGAAGTTCAGAAAGTGGTAAATAAAGTAGTATGTAGTGTACTTGTTGGTTTGGCGCTGATGCTGAATCACCATATTCTTTTCATGGATAGTTTCAAGTAGGGCAGTGGCAAGGGACTTGAGGTCTGAGATGGACTGAGACGTGACTGGCAAACTACAGCCATTTTCCTCAGAAAGTAGCAATTCTTGCACTGCAGATTAAAACAGTAAAACAGACTAGGATTTTTTTTTTAAATGCCTTATTTTCCTGTAAAGCTGGCCATTGTGTTTACTAAACAGTGAACAGTTTAATTGTTGCGCGAGAGAGAGAGCACCTTGTTTTGCAGAGAGAACCCCTGTGAGTGCGCTGCTATTGGTCTTTCCATATATTTTGGAATTCTTCCTGCTCTCCAGGGCACTCTGTAAAAGTGTAAGATTAAGGTTAAAATGAATACTAATATATTTTGATTAGAAATAGCAACAACAACAACCTTTCGGAAACGCGCCTTTGAGACACAGCCCTAAGGTACCATTTTCTGGGTCCGATTCCGGAGGGGTTGCTTAATGCAAACATAACAAAAAAACATGAAGTAAATAAAGTAGCAGTATCTGCAAAGATCCTAGAAGTGAGAAAGTAACTAGGTTAATTTCCCTAATAACTTATTGTATGTTGTATTTATTTAGCATTTTAGTTAGCATGCTAATGTTATGCAATGCTCTGTTGGTATCGGCATATAGAGAGACTGGCTATGTGAGAGGAGTGCCAATCTGAATTGGACCTTTGCTAACAAACACTGGTTGGTTTCCAGAAATGGTCAATACCTTGTACTTCACAACATTTGATTTAAGCATGTTGATTTCTTCTTGAAGTTGTTTGAACCGCTCATGCAAATATCTGAAAGAGAATATAAAATATAATCTTCTATAAATCTTATAACAACCTTGTTTGGAGAAACAGTCTTCCAGACCATAACATTCAAACTAACCTGTTCTCCATGCAGAGAGCATCTATGTCTAAAATCTGATTATCTTCATTCCCCAGGACCGAGTTCATTTCACGATTGAGACGCTGTGACTTCTCCTGAAAAACTTGCCGTTCTGCCCTCACATCCTGAAGCTCGTCCGTTAACGATTTAATGCTTTGTTCCAACACTTCATTCTATGGCAAACAGAGAAACACACACACAGAAACACACACACGCACACGCACACACACACACTTTGTAAATGTGCAGAACTTTTTTTTATTGACGCCAATGGCCTAGAATGAAAATTGTTGAAGTGGTAAGAAAAAAATATGTTCCTTCTCCTTCCTTTTCAGTTTAACTGAAAATATAGGTGGTACACAGCTAACTAAATTGAGAGTTTTACTTATTTAAGCATCTGGTAATTTTAGCATGTGGCATTTAATCCATTTAAAAAATTTGTAGATTTGCATAAATGTGTTGCGCAGTGTTTGGGGTGGGAATCCGGTGTATGTCTTTACCTGCCAACCTCTCACCTGTTCTCTAGCAGTCTCTAACTGTTGGACTAAGTCCTCCCGTTCATAAGCAGGGAAATGGCGGGCCCCAACCTCTTCATCCCCCAGTCTTTGTTTAGCAATGGTCATTCGAAGGAGCTGTGTCACAGAGCAAAACTCTATGGTCAAACTGTCCTTGTAGTTTAGAAATGCACAACAGCAGTTACCATCTTCACTACAGGAGTCTTGTAAAAATAATTGTATTGTAATTACATCAAAACAGTGCATCAAGATGGTTTAACCAGTCAATGTTATCGCCCACCCATTACCTTGTTATCTCCACGAGCTTCGGTCAGCCGTTGCTTCAGTTCTTTTACTTCATCTGACAGGTTCTTACTTTTCTCTCTAGAGTCTCTCAAAAGCTGGGCCAAATTTACCTGGACAACAAAGGAACATGGTAGATGCCAGACTATGCCAAAATCAAAATGTGTGTTTCCTACTGTGCCACCCAAATCTACTCACTTGATTTCGTTTCTCTGGTGGCAAGGTGGGGTCTCCATCCTACAGTGAAAAGATAAAATGGCAAACTTGTTTGTTCTTGAACTCTGGTACTGTAATTTAACCTCTACAATGTTTTGTTTTTTATTATATATTATATTGGTGACTTAATACTAATATTGGTGGGTTTTAGCTTGACAATAGGCTTACAATGAGTTCCCTATACTTCTTCTTTAGGCCTTGGTGCTGCTCACGGAGCTGATTAGCCATGAGCTGGTACTGGTCCCTCTCTTGCTGACAGCTGTCCAGCTCTTTGGAAAGGATCAGCAGCGCCTCTTTCTTGCTGTCCAACTTGCGCTTACATACCAGAAACTTTATTCAGGAGAACAAAACAAATAATTTATCTAATTCCTAATATAGAAATGTGCCGAATCTGTATGAAGTTATAAAAACCCACTGTCCAAAATGTATCGATAATCGCATTAACGTACACTAATCCTAAACGTTACACTGTAAGGTCTTTACATTTGTAAAATAATTTGTAAGGTCAGCCATTTATTTTTGATGCATCAGAATACATGGGAAGCGGTGCAATTAAATGATCTAGAAATCGTTTAACACTCACACAAACCACTTTAACTAGCTAAAATATGCATTTACTAATTGAAGCAGACAATTATTAAAATTCATTATTATTTGCCAATTGAATTTCTTGTGTGGACCATGAAACCTGTATTCACTACAATGAAGTATAACTTGTTCTTGCATTAAACTAACGTTCCACTGCCAAAGATAAAAGCAAGATAACAAACTGTCCTCTGCTCTGCCTCTGGAAACAGGATTCGTGCATGAGCATAATGCAATTCTTGTCTCAATGCGTCCTTTTTCGACATACCTCACTAACCAGCCCTTGCCAGTCGCTTTCGCTTCTCTTCGAAATATTCATCTTAATTTGTAGGCCGATTTCCCAATGACAGCTCCGTTTGTCATCGACGTTGCTTAAAAGCAACTTGCTAAATATTAAAGCGGAACTAGCTAATCGCAAATTCACTCGGGGACACGTATTTGTGGTTATAGGACGCTCACTTCCGCTTGCCATATATGCGAGCTACGTCAGTCGACATTTACGGCAGTAGGTTAAGGCTACTTTACGGCTACGTTCGAATTCTTCATTTGGTTTAGGAAGGTTCCTAACTGAGTGCTAAACAAGTTCCCATTGCTATAAAAACTCTTGAATTATTTTCAGCCGCATCGGGACTTTGTTTGAATTTTAAAAAATGTGAGCTTTTTCCTATTCGAGATTGTTATATAGCTCATGTCTCTAACATACTAATTAAGCAAAAGATTAGTTATTTAGGAATTATGATCGTGAAACATGAAGATGTTCTGAAAATTTTTATTTAATTATTGATAAAACAAGGAAAAAGCTTAACCTTTGGTTGCAAAAAGATTTATCCTTAAAAGGGCGGGTGTTATTGACAAAGGCGGAAGGTTTATCCCGTCTCTCATATGCAGCAATATCCTTGTTTGTTAATAGGAAAACTTGTGGTACAATTGATAAATTGCTCTTCAATTTTATTTGGAAAAACAAGACCCATTATGTGAGAAAATCAGTTATTATGAACACATATGACTCTGGTGGACTCAACTTTCTTGATTTCACTACCCTTGATAACACCTTTAAAATTATAAAACATTTTCTAAACAACCCTACTTCTACCTGGAACTTTATACCCAATTACATTTTTTCTAAAATTGGTGACTTGCTTTTGTTCCTATGTGTGATTATAAGATTGAGAAACTTCCTTTAATTTTTATCAAACTTCCACAGACAAATGCTCCCAGCATGGTCATTAATTTACAAACATAACTTCTCACCCCACAAATGTTTTATTTGGACACACACACCATATTCAATTCAAAAACAGATCTTTATTTTATCAAAACTGGTTTAACAATAATATTATTCTAGTAAACCAATGAGTTGATGATAGAGGAATGTTGTTGACCTATGCATTCCTGTTCAAGCCTAGTTGTTTATTAAGCATTTTCCATCTTATGTTATGTCCTAACTTGCCAATATGCATATCTGTTTTCAAATGCCAACATGTTATTAACTTAAGAATTATAATTATATTTATTATTAATTCATCATGTGGGTTTCCTCCGGGTACTCCGGTTTCCTCCCACAGTCCAAAAACATGCAGGTTAATTGGTGACTCTAAATTGCCTGTAGGTGTGGATTTGAGTGTGAGTTGTTGTCTGTCATTCATCATCATCATCATCATCATCATCATCTTCATCCGCTTGGTCCGGGGTCGGGTCGCGGAGGTAGCAGTTCCAGCAGGGCATCCCAAACTTCCCTTTCCCGGGCCACATTTACCAGCTCTGACTGGGAGATTCCAAGGCGTTCCCAGGCCAGTGTGGAGATATAATCCCTCCACCTGGTCCTAGGTCTGCCCCGCGGCCTCCGCCCAGCTGGACGTGCCTGGAACACCTCCCTAGGGGAGGCGGCCAGGTGGCATCCTTACTGGATGCCCGAACCACCTCAACTGGCTCCTTTCTACGCAAAGAAGCAGCGGCTCTACTCCGAGTCCCTCACGAATGGCTGAACTTCTCACCCTATCCCTAAGGGAGATGCCAGCCACCCTCCGGAGGAAACTCATTTCCGCCGCTTGTATCCGCGATCTCGTTCTTTCGGTCATGACCCACCCTTCATGACCATAGGTGAGAGTAGGAATGAAGATAGACCGGTAGATTGAGAGCTTTGCCTTCTGGCTCAGCTCTCTCTTCGTCACAACGGTGCGATAAAGCGACTGCAACACCGCACCCGCTGCTCCAATTCTCCCGCCCATCTCTCGTTCCATTTTCCCCTCACTCGAGAACAAGACCCCGAGATACTTGAACTCCTTCACTTGGGGTAAAGACTCATTCCCTACTTGGAGTAGACAATCCATCGGTTTCCTGCTGAGAACCATGGCCATGGTTATTATAATTATATTATAATTATAATAACATAAATGCAGAACTTGCATACATTTAACAATTAGGCTTCATACAATCATATTAGGCTAATTGTGATTCATGTGCGGCGATAAATATGAGTTGACAGGGGGATGACCATTCTCAATGTGACATTTCGTTTCACTTTTGTGACAGGTATTCCCTTTTAAATTCCAACCTTGGTAATAAAGTTGGTATATTTCTCCGCCTTGCCCACGTTTACATAGCCTATAGGCAATGAAACAACACGGTGACAAAGGACTGGTGAAGTATCTAAGACGCGCTTTTTGTACGTTCGTGGCTAGTTCATCTTCGGGACATTGTAGTTTCTCCACGACCGAACCACAAAAACCACCGTCGCGTGATTACGTATAGCCTAGTGTGAGTGCAGTCGTATTCCCGTAGCAAAGCCATTGTCGTTTCCTAAGTCCTTATGAATTCTCCTTCATATCTTTCCTTAACCTCATGACCTTTCCCCTCGGGATTAAGGCTACATATTGAAAGTCATGAGGACGTACTTCATTGGACGACTCGGTTGTTCGGCCTTCACCAAGGAGCATCATCTAACTGATGTTGTCTGCACGTCCGCCATAAAAAAAAGAGAAAGAAACACTTGTTAAGATATAGGCTATGCTTTATTTTATTCTGTAACAGTGAGAATAAAAACCACTGCCCTAAAAAATAACGTGCAAATTAGACAGTGAAAAATAATGAGGCATCAAGACATTGTCAACAGAGACTACAAAATATTCGCTTTAAATACCTATTCATTACTTTAAACGCTATCTAAAGAATTCTAAATAGGCTAGTTCATGATTGTTTTTTAGTAGTAGCCTACATCCTCCAAAATCTAGCAAGAACAAAAATATAAGCTGTGATGGGATAAAACCTTTGGTTAATATGCTGCTCAGCTCACTTAAGGCATTTGACGCTTGTGTACAACTGACCATGGTGCATAGTATAGACAGTATAGAACATTTCTATTATAATTTCTTGCATAGGAATGAGGATACATTCCTACATACAAATTTGGCCATGATCTATATTATAGATCATGGCCTAATTTCAATGTAGATCCCACAACATTCATGGGAATGCTAAATTAGTAAACTGGTATATATCATCACAATCCACACCATTTGCATGGTTATCATTTACCATGGCAATAATTGTGACATTTTGATTATGTTTTCATCAATGATGCTTACAAATCATTTGGATTTATACAATGAGGTACTGACACAAATTCGCTTGCGGAATAAAATTAAAGTACTGCCAATTATAAAGCTTAATCATGTTTGTAATGGGAACATCTGAATCTTTGATATATCAAGATTTCCTTAATATCATGCAGATTATATTTTACAGTCATGGATTCTGATATTTTATTGATTTTAGACCTAGTAGCGGATCTATCATTGCATTTACGCAGACAATTATAAAGTGGTACATCATATTTACCACAATGCTTAAGAGCTCAGGGTTGATAAGAATTGATTACATTCTGCAGAATCATACATTTTAGACAGCATTTGTTAGCATAGCAGATTTTGTTTCATAAGCTTAAATCAACAATAACATGTTGAAAAACCATTGTTTTACCCTTAAAGCTGGCGGAGAACAGAAAATTATGTTTGTCAGTAATCATCACCGTGAATGAACGTGGAGACTGCACATAAATGTCCTTGAACTTGTCAAAGATTTTGGTTTCCTTGTTCCACAGATAGATCTGTGTGAAGGAGTAATCACTGCCTAGGGCAAGGTAGTATCTGTCTTTAAAAGAAAAGGGCTGGAGGATCATAGCTCCACGTGACGGCAGCGCCTGTACCTCTGTAAACTGCTTGCTGCTCCATTTTAAGATTTTAGAGTCACCAATATAGCAAGTCATGGCCAAGTAGGGCTCTTTTTCCACACGAAATGCTTTGACTGCCACTACATCATCAACATTAGGAATTTCACCATGAAGCATAAACTTCAAGGTGCTTTTGTTCCAGAGGTAAATGACTGGGGCCTGAGAGCGGCTAGCCAGGATAAGGTGGGCCTTCCCCTCCATTTCAACAAACTCTGCATCTGTGTCCCGGAACCACTCATGAAGGAACTGGTAGGAGAAGAAGCCTGTTTCGTTCCTGTCTGGTTGATCAATCCACTTGTACAGTGTAGACATGCCTGCTTTGGAGCTGTCTACAATCATGAAGTACCACTCATCTGCTATTTGGAAGACCTCAATGTCATTTGGCTTGGAGATGTTAAAAACTTCAATAGTTTGAAACTTGGTGAACTTATTTTGTTGGTCATCAAATTTGTAGATATGGGAGCCACCGAAAAGCTGTGTCACAATTATCAAGGCATGGTTCTCTATCAAAACAGATGTGCATCCAACCACAGATTTTCCTGTAAGGAATTCGAAATAGTCAATCAAAGTTAGTCTTTCTTTCTTTATCAGTCCAAATTATGTAATAAAAACATAATTGCATCTTTGGGTTTTATGTTATAAACACAATTTATTATTAATAAATAATACTATTAATATTATTATTATTATTATTTATCATTATCATTATTGTTATTATTATTATTATTATTTTAATAATAATAATAATATTAATAACAATAATAATAATAATAATAACAATTACAAATTGAAATTATTCTATATGCTTATTAAACTATTTAATTAGAAAAGGAAGTGTTACCAAACCTGTTATATTGTCAAAAGGTCTAAAATTCATTTCAATGTGGTCCCATTCCATAATCACACAGCTATTAGAATTAGGGGCAGCCATTGCGACATAGATGTCTTCCTTATAAGAGAAGATGTCTGCTGAGAGAGATTGAGTGGGAATGGCCTGGTGACAAACAAAGTCTTTGGGGCAGAAAAAAAAGCACTAATCAACATAGTAAAATAGACAAAATAAAATATAAAAATGAAGAACATATTACATGTAAATTCTGAAATGCAAACAACAGACATATATCTTAGCAGTGATGTGAATTCAACCATTTGTGCTTTAAACTTACAAATAGCAACAATTGTAACAATTGTTTTTCTTTTTTACAAGAACAAAAGTGTATTGTCTCTATACCTGTAGAGATGCAATCTCCTGGAGGAATGGGAAGGTCATTTAGTCGTTTGCCTTTCATTTCAATGGGACCAGCACAGTAGACATCTGATACAGTAGCATTTGTGTTTTTCAGCCACATCATCAGCCACTTGTTTTCACAGTCACACTGAAAAAGGTTGCCTCGTAGATCTCTGGTATGTGCAAAATAAGATAACGTATGAAAATAATAGTCATAATAATAACAGTCCAAAGAACCAATTATAGAAAGATCTACAGAAGATAATGTGGTACATATTTTCCAACATTTGTTTACAAAAGTTATATTGCTCAGACAACAAGTCCCTTTTTCAGGTATACTACTGCATTTTAAACCAAGTATGAGTCAGCTTCAAGTCTTAGAGCTTAGTACAGAAAAGTCCTCGTTCAGTTTATTAAAAAAGACCACAAGTGCTTACTCACAGCTCCAGCAAGGAGTCTAAGTCAAAGAAGAGATCTCTTGGCAGAAACCTCATCTGGTTGTTGGCAAGTGACCTGAGTCAGAGGCATTGTAGAGAGTAAAAAAGATGCATACTCCGCCAGCCAAACATCCCCCCACCAACGCATAAACAAAACAAACATTAATTTCATATATTTTGCTGTTTCATTCTTATGTTTTAATGAAAATTTAGTATAATGGCACTTCAAAATTGTGGGTCAGTGCTTTACACATGCTATGGGTGTCAAGGGCTGAACAGAAAAGCAAAGGGCCTGGATAACAACAAACTTACAGATGAGTCAGATCTCGTAGACCTCTGAAAGCATTTTTTGTGACAGTCTCAATCTTGTTGCCCTCAATAAATCTGTTGGATAAATAAATCATAGGCATAGGGTATTGTCCATCCAGCTTGTTTTACAATGACAATCAAACAGTTTGCAAATGATACTCACAAATATTCAAGATGAGGTAGGCCTGAAAATGCATCATCTTTGATGGTTGTCAAGGAATTGGCGTTGAGAAGTCTGTAAAAAGCACACTCATATTAAAAGTTTACTTGTCGAAATGCTAGCTGTTACTTTAAGTGGCATGTGTGTGTGCTAGTGTGAAGGTGTGTTGGGGTTTTGTCTGGGTGTGTTTATTGACTGTGAAAATCGATTTCAGTTTTAGGCTTGTTTTAGGCTTGTACGTTTCTAATAACATATTTTGTTTTCTTCTAAAAAGTGCACCAAAACAAAATTAAACAACCAACTCACAACAACTGCAGAGATGGCATGAGTGAGAACATTGCCTCAGTGATTTCAGTAAGTGATCCATTTACCATGCTCCTGTTTACGAGAAAAATTACACAATTAACGCAACCAACTTTTAAGTGAAACTTTGATTTGCCCGGACGATTACATTAACTCTATAATGGTGCATAGCGATTCTGGAACAGAACGTAATTGGTTTGCGACTTTTATTATTATTCATATTATTTCGGTATTCATTATTTATCTGAAATAACTAATAAGTATGGATGCAGAAAACATATCTACCAATGAGGCCGACTTACAATGAGTTGATGTCACTCGGAATGGACCGAGGAATTTGTGCGGTGCCGACGCAGATAATAGTATCCTTGGAACATGAGCATCCTGAAGGGCATCTAAAAATCTTCTTTGATTGAACTATCAGAACAAGACACAGGAGTATTAAACTGATCAATGACCCTTTCTTAGTATCTGACATTTCGATTCTTTAACATTTACGTTAACTACGACCCCGTAATGCCAGCTGCCTTCTATAGCTTCGTAATATGAAATGCAGCACTGAAATCCTGACACAAGCAGTTTGTGCTGCAGTTGCTTTCCGGTGTCCTGCTGTCTACTTCATTTTCGTCATGCTCAGATCATCATGCTCTTATAATTTACAAATTCATAGAATAAATGTTTTCTCAACCAAACGTAACGTTGTAAAGGGTGTATGGAACCCCGATTTTACACGACATATTAAGGGTAATGTCAAGTGGAATGCAAAAAAACAAAAAACAAACAAAAAAAAACCCGGTTGTTCAGCACCATGGACAGCACAACAAACATTCAATCTGACAGCGTTCTGGAGATGAACCCAAATGCAGACTACTGTTTCTACCTGTATAATTTCCACTACTTGTGTCTGGGTGCTTATTTTACCTAGGGGTCAAGATGATGGATCTTGAAACAAGAGGGCATGAACAAGGAATCTAAAGCATCTTATTATTAGTTCAGAAAGTATCCTGTTTGAAAAAGCAAGAAAAATGCTACCAGGTTATCAGGTTGTTAGACCACTAGAGGGAAGCACAAAGAAATGTAAGGCTGATCACAAATAGGTTTTCCTTCACTACAGACTTAAAACTAATCAAAAAATGTCTACTGTTTGTATTTAATGTTTAAGGGAAAGGTAGGTAAGACAAATCATTTAAATATTTTATTGTGATCTTTATGATTTCTTTACTCAAATCATTTTACTTAAGAATATTAAAACACACATATTAAAATATATTAAACAGATTGTATTATGTGTTACTGTTTAGGTGAAACAGCTGTGAAATGCAGCCGAACATTAAAACATAATTATATTAAGGTGCTCATGGCATATACTATTCTAAGAAAATTAAACCCTAGCATTAAATTGAATGCCACACGAAAGTTGACTTCTTAAATAAGTATTAAATTGTGCTATCGGGTAACACAATAAAATAAATCATGATTTGATTTCACAGAATCAAAGACTGGCATTTATGGAGTAAATCCAGTTGAGCATTCTTGTGTAAATACGCTTTTTGATTATCTTGATTTTTACAAAAGAGATGTCAAAATACTAACTAGATCCTAACTAAGCATTGACCATTGCCTGTGAACTACTGGTCTATGAAGATTGGTGATATCAAACACCATTTTGAAAAGGGAGCAACCATGCATGTATGCCATTGCTAACATAATTTATGCCCGCTTTGCATCTTACATTGCTGTTTTTAGGATCAAGAATCCCTGAATCAGTCATGACAGTTGCGAACTATAACCACATGATTCCTCTTGAATTATTTCCATGAAATAAATAAGGCACTGATGTGTTATGTGGATTTTTGAAAGAGACAGTTTTTACTGTACATCATTTATAGACACAAACATGTCTGGACTAGCTCTGACATTTGTCTCGCACAAGCATTACGCCTGTCATCATGCACACTGTCAGTAATACCAAAGGTGTAGTATGACCTCTAACAGATGAATATAATACATACCCTTCTTTGGAATCTAGGGCAAATTCTGTATTTTATTTTTGCATATTTTATTATTATTATGAGTTATTCTTAGTTGAACTCAAATTCGAATACATTCTGAAAATGTATGTTACATTATTCAACATAAATCCCATTTACAGCGAGCAAAAACAAAACAGTTTCATCCACAATTTGAACAGTTTTAAATATGGCAGATTTGTTCACCATTGCTTATTTGAAAAGATTGTTTTATGCACCTGAACTCCTCTCCATTGGGGATTGAATCCCACTTAAAATACCCAATTAGGTATCATTCTTTAAGCAACTGAATTGTCAGCACACAGTACAAAAATAAATTGTAATTGCTGTTTGCTCAGTACAACCTATCAGGCAGCACACATGCCACACAAATCCAAAGCTAACCTCTTAAACTTTAAACTATGAACACAGAGGCTTGTGTGGAGGTAAAGTTGGGCTATGACTTTGCTGAATTGCAACCTTTGACTGCTGGAAATCCTTTGCTACGTATGTTTACGTCTCCAGTACTTCTTTGAGAGAAAGCATTAAATGTATTCATTGCATCACCGACACGATCTAACAAAAGATACATGAACATGGTTATCTGCATGCAAGTCAACTGGTTTGGAAATTTTTTTATTTTAAGACTACACATCGCATTACCATAAACATTTTATAAATGTTTGTGCCTGAATGTCTCAGGGGAAGTTTCTCATTAATAATGATCGGTTCAAACTACACATTTTTGTATATTGGTAATATCATGTGGACACATTTAAATTGCATAATACATTATATAAGTGCATGCATCAACCATTACTGTGTGTGCTATAATAACATGTAACATATATTTGTGCATTGGTGTTTAAGATAGAGAGAGGAAAGTATAGGGAGGGAGTTTTAAAGATGTTCACACAGAGTGTTCATGGCTTTGATTAATGGTGCTCATGATTTAACACCTGCTGTTTTAATGTGGCCACTGTAAGTAACCGATCTCAGCATGCTTGCAAGAACGGCCTCCCCATTTTAAATAGCCACGCAAATGTATAATCTTTGTGGAGGTCACTCAAACCCGTAGGTACAAACATTTGGGCACAGTGGCACAGGAGAAGATAGGGGCCCACATTTTCCACATTTTTAACAACAAATTACTATATAAATCAATAAACATATTGATAATATTAACATGTGCAATACCATGTCATATGGTCTCAACAAAATGAAAATCTATGTCTGAATTGGAAAATGTGGTGTATGTGTGTGTGTGTGTGTGTGTGTGTGTGTGTGTGTGTGTGTGTGTACATACATGCACACATACATACAAACATACACACATGCTATGACTGCGGAATTGTTGTCTATATCCTGTTCTGATATCAGAGTTTGACTTTAAATGTGTTATTATTCCCACACCAGCTGTTTGCCTAGCCACTCCTCTATGCATTCCATAATTTTGGGGCCCTGTTCAGAAATGACATGTGCATTTCACACTTGAGTGGTATTAGCTCAGAACAATAAGAGGTGGTATCTAGGCATTCCCTTATAATTTCAAGATCTAGTACGCAATGATTTATGGTTGACCATATTTAAAATATGGCTTTAGCTGAGTCAAAAAAATAGAATCTAACTACATGCAGGTAATGGTTCCAATGTTAAGTGAACAATTCTTTCAAACATTGTAATATATAATTCATTTGTTGGCTTTACATTTAAAAGGGATGTAGTGAAGATTACTTTTTGAGATAAGTAAGATTCCAACACATGCACAGTAGCATATTGTTTTGAAAAAAGCTATGTCGAATCTATGAATTAATGAGTTCCAGTGAGTCCTTTTATGCCAACTGACATCTGCTGGCAGTGGGTATTCTTCTGTATTAAGGGGGCAGCTGTTTCAACCGTGGGTGGATTCTTGATAACATTCAGCTGCCAACAAGTATTTTAAGTTTAATGTATTGGAATACTGGGCGCTCTCTTGGTGTTTAAATTGCCTATTTTATCTATTTATGTCTTATAGCCTGTTTGTTCAGTGTCACAGGATTTCCCCGTGGCAAGACTCAATGTATTTTGAACCATGTTAATATGATGGGCTAAAATCAAGTCATAAAACAAATAGAAACATAAATAGTCTACAATGTATATGCTCTACATTACAATTTGTTAAGTAAACATTATTCTATGAGAAAAACAATATAAAGGGTAAGAAAAAAGAAAGACTAGCTATTTGGAAAAACTGTTTAAGAAAATCATTCCCGGGAGAGAGCTGTTCTTCTAAAAAGTGCTGAAATAAAATATATATACTTCACGTGAAACTTCAGCAGTTTACAAACCTCGAAGCTGTTTAACCTTTACAACCCTTACACACAGCAATCATGGCAAGCCGCTATATGGTAATTAGTGACAGCCAATTGTGTGAAAGGTCTAGTAAATCTGAACGTAAACCCGGGCTGTAGATTTCTAATAGATATACACGGAAAACATGTTGGCAATCTCGCTAAAATGATGGGGGTTCCTGAATTGCCCCCCCCCCCCCCCCCCCCCCCCCCCCCCACTCACTCGCTCTCTCGTTCCCTCTCTCTCTCCTTAGTCCCTTCTGTCCCCTCTCTATAGCAAGTTGACACGCGCGCAGAGTTTTCCGTCCTGTGTCTGGATAACGTCGTTAACAAAGACCACCTGACGGTAAGAAAACACACAAATGGAAGCAGTTGAGAAAGCTCTCACTTACCACGACGACACTGGACTTCATAAAAAGCTGCTACCTTCCGACAATAACAAGGACAAGTGCAACTCTGCAATACAAAGTGACGAGTCAACCTATGTTGATCTGGATATGAAGACAGACGGCACGAAGACTGTGAAAGTAACTTTTACAGGTGAGGGCAATCAGCTCGCAGTATTCAAATGCAATAGTGATACATCGGGAGAGAAGAGCCCAAGGGAACTCGATGCTGATAATGTGGATAATATCATTTCAAAAGGCCTTCACGAAGAGCATACTAAAGACAAATCGACCGACAGACCTGTTTCGAGTGAGCTTCCCATAGATACCCTGTCATTGGCAGACATTGGAAACGTTAAAGATGACTTTGAACTTGGAAATACGACAGAAATTCAAAACGAAACCGATTCTCAAAATATGAGTAGTGACTGCGAAGAGCTACAATACACGGACATGTATTTAAATAGTAAAACAGAGTCTGACGATGACGCGAGTGTGGTGTTGTCAGAGACAGATGATGGCGTGTCAAACACAGCTGAAGACGAATCACATTATATCACAACACACGAAATCCAACTAACAGAACTAGATCATGATGTAGATTATGATTTTGGCAGGGGAACTTGTTGGGATTTTGAAGATGATAATCTTGTGTATTCATTTGTGGATTATGCATCTTTTGAAAGCGATCGAACAGCAGAAGGAACTTTACTTTTGGAAGGCAGGAACCACACAAAAGTAAAAGGCAGCCAGATCCAATCTAATATTACGCACAAACCCGAGAGGGGAGCAATAGTTAGCCCCGAGCTAGAAAGTGATCTTTGTGACTGTGATAAATGCGGCAGCTCAGATGAAAGCACATGCAAAACCCAAAACTGTTCTGGGAATTCGGCAGGAAAAATTCATTTATCAATCAAGACTTCATCCCGGGCGATAAACGAGTCTAACAATATACAGGAGAATGACAACGTTTGCTATCATACCAAGCACGTGGGAGACAGTCACGTTTTTTTTACAAGCACTGATACCAGAACAGAGGCCTTATGCGACAGAACCAACTATTTTATCCCTGCCCCGGGACGTCAGCACCTTGCAACCAAATTAAGAGGGAAAGATATTAATGAGTATTCCAGCGGTGCGTCGAGTTCAATTAGTGAACTGGATGACGCTGATAAAGAGGTGCGTAATTTAACCGCGAAGTCCTTCAGGAGTTTGGCGTGCCCGTACTTTGATGCCATCAATCTAAGTACGTCTAGTGAGTCTTCAATGTCAGAGTATGGGCTTGGATTGAATCAGTGGTCAGCCTATGTTGATTTAAAGTATGGCAGTATGTCCAAGGGGAGGGAACATAATCTGATTTCACATAAAAGCTCAAGTGCGACGTTTCAAATGGGCAAGACTGCAGAATGTAAGAATACATTTAGCAAATCCGTTAGCCATAGAAAGGACCCTCAAACTAAAATGTATGCTTTGAACAAGAAAATTCCATACACTCAACAAGGATCATCTTCTTCGGAAAATATTGAACTTAAAGGTCATTTGAAATCAGGAAAGGAAGAGGTTATAACTTTAACGGAAACATTGAATTTTCGTTGCAACGTCCAAGCAGGACTACCTGAAGGCGCGAGGCGTGCAAATTGTTTCAGAAATGCCCACGGTTCACGTTCCAAGGATGAAATTACCGGCGCGGTGCCAGTCAAGTTGGCGTGTGAAGTGAACCATCAACACATTGACACGGGAGGCAGCATGGAAGGCACACACAAGAAAGCGAGTTTCGCATCAAGTCTTCTCAAAAATGTCATATCAAAAAAGATGCAATTTGAGCAGGAACGCAAGATGGAACGGGGTGAAATACGCGATACATTTCCAGCGCAATCCCCGTGCTTTCAATGCAGGCATCAGGACATTATAAAAGAAAGGGGAAGAGGCTTGCAAAGGCAAACATCAGAAACGAGTTCAGGGTTCACTTTAAATTCACTTGAGGAACAATGGGCTGTGGACAGTCGGCCAAATTCATCTGAGCCAACTGAGGAGCGTGAAAATCAAGCACAGCTATGCGCTTCAAATAGTCTGATATCATCAGAAAGAGCACTGGATACGAGGAGAGACGAAGGAGAACCTACTAAAGGACCCATAAACTGGAGCCATAATAGTGCATTTAAATCATGGAAAGAAGGTGAGCAAGAGCCCAAAACAGAAATAGGATGTGATAGAATTATAGAGATACCCACAATATTAGATAACACAAGCACAGTGAAATTAGAGGCAGACAGCACACCTTCAAAAATGTCAAACCTTTTTGTTCAGAGTTCCCAGATTGTGCCAAAAGATATTAATTCTGATGGTAATTTGTTGATCAGCACACCTGCTTCAGATCCTAGGGGACAGTTTGACAAGATTTTAGAAAAGGAAGATAATGAAAAGGGGGCAAAAGCTCCAGAGATAAAGATACGATTGAGAAGTGTAAAAGAGAACAAGGGGTATCCACTGGATATTGCTAACTTGTTAACCCCCAAAATCAACACCATCAAGAACCTGAAACCTGCAGGTGACTCAAATTGTCAGGTGCTGGCTGTGTCTGATAAAATTCCACATTTTACAGTCAGGGACATAAGAGACAACAAATGCAAGTTCCAAACACCTATTTATCAAGTCCGAGACGTGCGAAAATTGGTAAAAAGTTCATATCGTTTGGTCTCTTTGGATAATAGTGACAATAAGTGTCCACCTGTACATGCAACTGAATTCCACGACGCCATCAAGGATAAAGAAGAGAAAGATATGCATGCACCCCCCTCTCCTATTGTGATTAAGTGCCAGTCTGTCAAAACAAATAACAATTTAAAACATTCTGCCACTGAAGCATCATCATGCCTACCGAAAGAATTCGAATTTGACAGTTCATCTGCCAAAATATCACCTGAAAATATTCAAATTGAAACTGCATTACCTCAAAGAGCAACAAGTAGAGTGGCACCTGTTTTTGTGAAACAGCTTAATCCTGAGCTTTCTGAACATCAGCTTTATATTGAAAGTAAATTAAAACAGAGGCAGAAAAAACTGTCAGATTCAGGTGAATGGAAACCTGAATCTAAAATACCTAAACAAGCAGCATTAGAGAAATTAAAGGCTGCTGTCAAAACTATGGAACAGCTTTATGTTTTTGACAGAAATGAATGGAAGCGTAAAACTCAGGCTCCAAAACCCATCACAGACAGTCATGTCCTGTCACTCATTGCAAGTGAAGAGCAAGTAGTAGAGGAGCAAGGGGCTGCAGTGGGCTGTATCAGGCTTATAGACTTTGACAATAATGCTAAAAGGTTGTCTGAAAACCCGGCAAATATTGCAACAACAGAACCTCATAAAGGATCTCAAAAGATTATTCATGTTCCATATAATGAGGACGCCTTCAAAACTCAAGATCAACAAGGTAAAATATTCAGTAACAAAAGTGTGATCCATTTTGGGAATTGCAATAAGAAACCTGTCAACACAAGCTCTCCAAGTAATGAACGGCCACAAGCCGGTTCTCCGTCTCTCTCTACCATGAAAAGCACTGGCTCCAAGCTTCCTGAAGCTCCTCTGCCGTTGAAAATATCTACCCCAAAATGTGTGGTAATGGACCGTGGGAGGCTCAAAGGTAGTCCCTCTGATGCTGCAGGGACAACAGGAACAGTAGACTCTGAAAACTACTTAACAATTCCAATGGCAGGGTATGTCAGTGAAGTCAAAGTGAAAGAAGGCAACTCTGCTAATACCTGTCACCCTGGTATCAGCGAAACCAAGTTACCAGAGCACATTGCACAGTCTCATAAAAAGTCTCCTGTTTTTATTAACACACAATCTCCTGAGCCCTCAGCCACAAGTATCTACCACCACTCTGTTCCGATGGCCACACATGTGCCTAAACCACAGGTATTCTGCTTCTCGCCCTCAATCCCTACATTGCAACCTACCCCTTTAGGGGCTGATATTTTCCCACACACCCAGAGAAAGATGCTTTTGGATCCCACCACTGGGCACTATTACCTGGTGGACACAGCCATCCAGCCCACCACCAAGCGGCTCTTTGACCCCGAGACAGGTCAATACATGGACGTGCCCATGACACATTCACCAGTGTCCGCTGTCACCCCGTTGCCCATGTCCCCTGTGGTCTTGAGCCCGGGAGCATACGCACCCACCTACATGATATACCCAGGGTTCCTCACCTCATCCCCACTACCTGCTCAGCAGATGCAACCACAGACCGCATATTACACTTGGCCTGAAGAGGAAAGTGTTGGGAAACACTTGCACTTTGGGCAAGAAGAAAACACAGCAAGTGCTGACAGCCCGTATTATAGCGCAACAGGAGGGAGCACACCAGCGCCGCAGCGGCAGCCTGTGACCTTAGAACACATCACCACAAGGGGAAGTTCCTCTATGGCAGATGGGAATCCAGTCATTGGCATCACATCCCAGCAAGGCCCCAGAATCATTGCCCCGCCATCCTTTGATGGAACAACCATGAGCTTTGTGGTGGAGCACCGGTGAAATAATTGATCCACATGCAGGTAATTATAAGTTAGTACAAATTATTGCGCTTATTTGTATAGGCTACTTGGGTGTTACAAATGTCCTATTATTCAAATATTTTCTGCAGCGGTCTGCAAAATATTCAAACATGATGTATAGCATCTATAGCTTATTTTCATACTCATATAAATAGCCTGGTACAGTACATATTCTTCTTTGAGTCTCAAATGAAGCATACCATAGCTTAAAATGTTTTTCCCTCATTAAATGTAGGATTCAGTGTTCATTATAGCAACTGTTGTAAATGCATAATTGATGACGTGATCCCTCGGAGGTGTGCATTGTGTGCATCAACCGATTTGCAACACCACTCAGCCTGATAGTTTGAGAGTGTCGGTGTTAGAGCCTTCAGGTCTGGAATAAGGCCAGCCCAGCATTTACAGAGGCATGTGGTTTGGTGCAGATGATCTGATGTACTACATCATGTTGACCACCATGTTGGCGATGTAACGTAGTGAATGGCGCTGACGCTTTAGCCTGGAGCTAGGATGAGGTGTTGGTGTTAATAGATGCCCGGTAGTTTCACGACGCCCCCTTGAGTAACTTGACTCTATAGTGGATTCTGGCTTGCCCTGTTGAGAGAGATAGGGTTTTCAAACCTGGTTCAGGGCTAGACAGTCGAGTTCCTTTTTCTCTGCATTACACATCGCCAGGCTATTTTAATAGTGCGAGATGAGTTTGTTTACACGACTCATTCTCAGGGTTGGAAAGTGACACTTAAAACTATTCCAGTCTGTGACACTTTGTATTCAGTAGTTCCTGATCTGTAATGAGTTTTTTCATTACTGAAGTAACATTATGTTCTTGAAAATCAAATATGGGTGTAATGTCATGGAATGGGCAGGTGCTGCCTTGAGTTTGTATTTTTAAAACAGAGACAATCCACTCTGGAATGCATATGCCAGGTGTGCTGTTAACCTCTTCACTTAATATCTGGGAAAGCTAATATCCAGGAAAGGATATTTTAGAGTTAATCTGTAATGTGCATATTATGTTGACAAAATCCCTTACAGTCCTCTGAAAACAAAAAATACAGAAGACTCACAATCCAACTTTAACATTCTCAAACTAGAATAGTTATGACGATGAAAATCTGAAGAACAATGACAGATTATTTAATACAAGGATTAACCAAACAGCTTGATTCAAAAAGAAAACACATTAAAAGAGGCATTTGTTTACATACAACAAACAGGCTTATTATGAGTAATTTTAACATATTAATACGAATAATTAATACATAATTGCAAAATGGCTATGTATATAAATAGCCACAATTCTTAAATTGTAAGATTTAAATTGCAATGTATGCATATGAGGTTGGGTTTGACAAACACAAAGCTCAGACATGTCAGTGGAAGTTTGCTGGGGTTCGCTGCTTAGCCAGCAATAATTAATCGTTCTTTTATAAAAGTTTGAAGACCAATTATGTAAATGATTCAAATAGCACAGTGTAGAGTCTGTTAAGAAGCGATTTAACAGTTTGACCTCAGCCCATTGCCATTTAGCAGACAAAGAGGAGGACATTCAATCAAATGTATTGCTGCAGATATACCAAAGCCGTGTCTGAATAAACGTGTTAGTCTTCCTCACCCACCTCCTCTTACTCTCAAATTCTCACACTTGCACATTTCTCACTTCCTCACACACACACACATACACACACACACACACACACACACACACACACACACACACACACACACAGACACACAGACACACACACTTACATTAGCTGAGAATGGGTTGTGAGCTGTTGTATCAGTATATTGATACAACTGCATGAGGAATACATGTCATTTAGATGGTAAGCAGGCAGGGGCCTAAGTTGGGGTTGAGTGGTGTAAAGAGAGAGTGTGAGTGTGTGTGGGTGCGTGTGTGTTAGACTCATTGGTGGAGAGCGAGGTGTTTGGGGGAGGAGGCCTGGGCGACATGGCTGGGATAGCGACGAGGAGGAAAAGGTCAGGCAATGCAAAGTATTTGTTGTGCTGATGCAGGGAGAGGACAGCTGCTGGTAGAGATCAGATGCTGCTGCTGCTCTAGCATGGACGTAAGTCTGCAAGGCTGCCGTGGGGTCAACTTTTTATAGCCCCCTCCCCTCGCTTTTTTTCCAAAGAGGGGAGGAGATAAGGCAGAGAACACGGCTGACCTCAAGCTCTTACATAAACACATTGTGCAACGTGCCCAGCCCCTGACTGTGCTTATCTAGATTGGTTGACCTTAAAATGAAGAATAGTTGAAAACTGGTTACTTGCTGACAAAAAAACATAATTTAAAAAGTGGTTGCAAATCTTTGTGTTTTTACTTTACCAAAAGCTTTTCTTGTGCCTTTTTAGGAGTGTCTTCTGAGAAGCCTGTCCCGTTGTACGCTCTTAAGCCGTTTGATTCACCATATTGATGATCCGAGCTCCTCCGAATCCAACCTGAAACTATGCAGAATAATGGTCACCATCAACACGTCAAAACTCCTACTCTGAAATGTATTTGTTTGCTTTTGATGCCTGTTTTAGTCTAAAGCGCTATGTGTTCATTCAAAAACCCAGCAGAATTGATCTCCTTTATGGTACTGATTGGTGAAACTGATTGTCAAGGTCACGATCAAGAATATGGCTTGCTTTCCCCAAACAGTTATTGCACAGCTATACTGATTCCAAAGGAAAAATGAAGCAAGCTCAATTTTATATTTTGAATTATTGTGCCAAACAACACATGCTTAAGCATTGGTACAATTATTCATAACATAATATCACAGTGACCAATGCAGAATTTATTCAATTTCCTCTTACCCATTATCTCTCAGGCCAGGGACCGCTTGTCTTAGGTCTCTGGCAATATCTGCATTGTAATTCAAAGGCTAGGGTATAGTTATTCACAAAAGCAATTCACATTCACCACTTTATAAAAAAAATTTTTTTAGGTATCTTTGAATTAAAAGGAACTTTTAGGTGCCCAGTAACTCTCTCAGAATTCTGCACTCTTACATGAAGTAGCTGCACCGTTTGTGTCTTCACACATTGCTGCTTGTGTTATCTGTTGTATTTTTTTGTTCTTTTGTTTAATGTATTCACAGCGCTCTATTTTTTTGAGAATATATGAAAATAGGCATGAAGAAAAACGCACTTGAGTGTGTGGCTCAGAATAGCTGTACCTGAGGCCTGGGATGCACAACATATTTAGTGTTTGTTTAAGGGTCAAGAGGTTGGCCCAGCAGTGGACCTGAGGAAATGATTCCCACGTAGTGTGAGGCTAATAATGTCAGCAACGTCTAAGCACTTTTAGGGGATAACCGCCTCTATTGGTATAGTTACTTTACACTGTGGTGTAAGGGCATAAGAAACAGCGCATGTCTGTATGTCTGTCTGTCTATGTTTGAAAGTGTGTCTTTAAGACAGTTATTTATGGAATCTCTGCACTCTGTGAAGATACAAAAAGGAGTTCAGTTATTTCACTGCAGAGAATTGCATTCAGAAATACTTAATTCAGAAAATTCAAATAGAGCAACTTGCTGACATAAAACACTTAACTATAGAATTCCTTTATGTTAATTTTTTACATTAACTCTTGCTTAAGTCTGCTAAAAGGCCTAACTCTGAGACATTACATATACATTTCTGTAGGATACGGTCAAACTCCATCCCCCTGCAGCACATAGTGCCTTAAATATTGAAGTATTTTGATTGCTAGTATTTCTCTGCTTGAACAATTTTTTGCTGTACCATACAAGGGATGTTCAAGCTCAGCTACAGTGCTTTTTTCAGGTAGTCTGAATTTGTATGTACAGTATAAATAAGCAATACTGTTGTTAGTGTTTCTATCTTGTTTAAAAATTTAAGACATTAAAGGTATTTGGAGCTGCTGGTCAGTCTATGTACCTGAATCCTGTAAAAAAAATGTTAATTTGCCAATGTAACAACACTTTATAGAAATGGCTCTGTGAGTTGATTCCAACGTGAATGATGCGGGTTATATCGGTGATTTGATTGCTGTTTATTTTAGAGTGATTTGATATTACATGGATTATTGCTATCAATAATTGGATTGAAACATTTAAAAGTATAATAAGAAACAAATACAGTAGTTATAAAGTCATACATTTCTCGCTGTCCACTCTTTTGTAATAATATATATTTAAGTTTACTTAAAGTAGTAACTTTAAGGGTATAGTTATTCATAAATGAATAATCTTGATAGTAAGTATGCTTTTTTCCCTGCTAACATAATTGGTCAACTAATCTATCAAACCTTTTTGCACATTACTCCACACAATTTATATGCCTACATTTTTGCTAGAAAAACTGAATCACTGAATAAAATGTTACTTTAAAATGTACTTACATTATTACTTAATTAATTTATAATGTAATTAAACTTAATATTTGTGTAGAACTGTACAAAAATAATCCACTCACATTGCTCAAAATAATGAAGATGACTTTCTGAGAATGTACACTGACGATGCAAATTAAGCATTGTTAGCCAGAGGAATATCTGAACTGGAATCACTATAAATGCTTTCCCAATGTATTAATTTACTGTAAAAAAAATAATAGTCAGATTGAAAATACGTTCCTATGTCACAGCTCAGCTGGAACAAACGTTAGAACATATTTACTACACTCAAGCTTATTCTGGCCCTTCCTTGAAATTATACATTATTAAAAATTTATATTTACACTTTTGCAAAGCAAAATGTCTGTAAGTTCCCTACAACTATCCACAGTCTCTCTTTAAAAAAACAAAAAACTTTCCCATGTTCTTTTATTTAAGCCTTCATGGAGATGGTAGGGTTAAAATAGGCTCATATGTATATATTCTAGCGAAAAGTTGGCTGTCCTGAAAATAAATATTCATTCATGATCTTGATTGATTAAATTACTAACATAAACTACATAAAGTAATTTATCTGTCTCACTCTTGAAGAAATGTACAGCACAATCAAGATTTGAATTTCCAATTTGAACACTGCAACTGATTGAAAACATAGCTGGTAACAGTGTTATAAAGTCCATGTGTAATCCCTTAAATGAAAAAAAAATTTGTAGCACAAGCAACCTGCTTAGAAATCAGACCAACCTTTCGCCATCCTACTGGGATATGCAATTAGGAGAAATATTATTTACCATAGCTTGCATTTAAAAGGTGGATAAGAGAAAAATGAAGATGGTAAGAGATAAGTGCATGAATGCCTTCTGAAAGGCATCAGTTTGAATGAAAGGTCATATTGTCCACAAGGTTGTTAAGGCAGCCGTAGAAGAAGTGCTGTGTATTTTGTGGATGTCATGCCCAAAAATGTCTACTTCAGAAGAATAGAGGATAGGTTGAAAGTTGAAAGATTTATTGTTTGAAGAAGTGTAAAACACACAAGTTGAAAGTTAAGAAAAGTATAAGCACACTGTAGACTGAAAAGCCTAAGTGTCATGTGAATAAATCAATATGCAAGCTAACAAAGTGTGTCGGTGTCAAATGCTTATGCTCTGTGCACTGAGTATACTCACAGGAACCAGAGTAGCTCTAACCAATTGAAATCTATAATTGTTAGATAATTAATGTTGTTTTTACTCAATTGAATTTTACAATATGTTTTTTTAATGTTGGTGGAACTTGAAAGAAGGACAGTACTACCATATTGTCAAAGAAATAAGCATTAACTCAAGCCACAACAAAGTTTTTGAGAGAAGCATATATTAACAAGAAATTGTATCAGCTGTTATCAAAAGGTCAGCTATTTTAATCAAATGTAATATGTCCTATTCCTGCTCTGGTATCATAGGGAAGGAACCCTAGGCTGACCAACCCACTCAAACCATTAACCACAGGGAGAAAAGCAGATGACTAGAGTTAAGGAAAATCAAATTGATTTACTCCAAGAGACTTGCACACATTAAGCATTGGCGTCTGCCAGAGTGCAAGGCTGGCTTTCTGATAGCACTGAAACATCACCCGTCTCGAGGCTTAAGTTCAACCTGACAGTTTGCTAGTGTGTTGATTTCGTTGCCTTGGTGGCAGCGAGACTGGTAGACACCGGTTTGCTCCCAGCTGCTCTCTGTGGTTCCAAAGGAATCTACATTAAGGCCCAGTTGTTGTGCTTCGGTGCCAGCAACGGCTCTGATGTCACAACTGTGACACAGGACGAGACAAGATTTATTGTTTCACCTGGGTCAGCAAATGGGTCCTTAACTAATCCAACCAATTTATTTTTTGGTTTTAATTTAAATAAAATTAAGGTAAAACAGTCTTAATCTTAATTTCTTCAGGCTCTTGCTTTCTACTGTCAGAGAAGTCAATAATTTTTTCTGGTTAGATTCTTTAGTCAACACAGTAAATTGATTGTTCTGATGTTTTTAGTTTTACCTATACTTAGGTAACACAATATTCTAAATAATATTTGTTTAACGATATCAATCCCAGATTATGAGAATAACACTTTGTCCCGTCTTCATATGGATTCTAATTTATGATGTTAACCACAATACTTTATAATATCCCAAAACCAGACCTAGCAGCTGAACCAAGTCAAGTGTGCAGATAGGAAAAACAGTTTTTGGGAAAATTCACACATATCCTAATTTTGATAACAAAGATTAAAACGTATGGATATGGTAAAACATCTAAATACCCACCCGCCACACAGATCAAGTGAAAGGGCTTTTATGTCCCTTCTTTATTGCTGGTCAATAACATACCCAAGTGATCTAGAAATATGTATTCAGTAGTTCAAACTCCAAGTACTTAATCTTTATTTAGCCCTGGTAAAAAAAATACATATCCAATTTGATGCATTGTAATTTGTAAATGATCACTTATTTTATATACATCAACACTCACATTTTGTAGGGATCACAACCAATCCAAATGAGAAATTATTGGACAAAAATATCACCATGAAGAGCATATTCTCTGATTGTACAAAATATAATGAGTACAATTTTAAAATCTTACATAATTTGGTTTATCATATAAAGAACATTGACAATATGTGCTGGTTTACCACAGAAAGCTTTGTCTGGAAAACCTTTCTAAAGCACATCAGGAATATCCACACAAGTGGTAATGCTCTATTTCATTCTCTGTTCGGAGTCATGATTATATTGAACAAGGTACCATAAAAGTAAAGTTTATACATACAATTAGTACTGTTTTATTATGGAAATGGTGAAACTATTATGCTCACCCAATACAACTATCTTGTTTGATGGATGCATATGTAATATGTACACATTGACTGAAGGAGATTATTGTAAACCAATAAAGAATGTATACCACTCACAAGAAAACACATATTACCCATCATGATAAGCTAAAATATCAATACAAATACTATGCAGAAATTCCTAATATTAGGAATGTAAACATTGCATATTTCCATATAAAAGTTATTTTATACTATACTACTTTTGCCTAAGGAGTTAATAAAAATAAAAAAAATAATACGTTCTTTCTTTTCCACAATGCTTTACAATAGTTGTTCCTGAATATGTTATGAAGAAAATAAATAATTATAAAGTGGTGTTGGGTAGATTCAACGCAGCGAGGCAAAAATATTATCCAATGAGGACTCCATCTTGAATAGCCAATCATATCATCTTATTCAGTTTCAGTCAAATACTTTCTTGCACATGTTGGAATTCTCTTGATGGAGAGGAAACTCTGAACCTGGGAGAATCCGCTTCTTGGACCTGCCAGACACAATACTCTTCCCAGATGGCAGGCTCTGGTATTTGGTAGTGGATTCACTGAGGGAGAAAAACAAATTAGCAAGAATTGCCTGGATTTGTTCAGATATTTAGTATTTTACCATCATGCATGGAACCATGTAGTTACTTACACAAAAGGGAAAGTAACTTTGTCCATTTGCATGCACACTAGGAAGGGATATTCTGAGAACTGTACAGTGGTGATGAAGTCAAGTGCAGCTTCCATTTCAAAGCTGACTTCTATTCCCGTGCGAAGAAAGTCCATGTCAACAGTTACATTCCCAGTGAAAACCATTGACCCCCTGCAAAAAAACAATTAAAGGTTTAGACGAAGTGCTTAACAAGGGCTTCTTGTTTATTTATCTACAATATCTGAGTATCCGAAGTTGAACAATGTCAACGTAACTCTAGCCTCGCCTACCTAAATCAATGATTAAAAACATTTCAAATATTTGTAACACTCTACAATTATGTTCTTCAAATAAAAACAAACACATACGTTGCATAGTGCTGGCTAGCCAACAGAACACAGTTGAAGGTGACATGACATTTTATGTTCTAATGTCTATTCTCCATCGTAAATCAAAATGTCCGCGTCCGGCTACTGTTAGGAAATACAATCTCTGCGTGTGCCTCAATAGAGGCATGCCTTGGCAATGATGCCACTGTGGACTGTGTTTTCCTCCTATAGACAATCTGCCAATCTACAATCAGAGTGGGAGATAGTGCTGATCCACACACCTGCCTCTGCCACTCCCCTACTCTCTGGCCTTGGCTCACAACAAAGTGCTATCCAAGATGATCACCAAAATACCACATTAAAGCACAAACAAAGACAGCAGCAGTCTATCTACCAGTACTGGGGTCAATATCTTGTTGTGTGCAACCTAAACGTATCGCATATTCGAGAGCCTATGACTTAGGGTTGGGCGATATGGCCTATGCATAATATTGGGATTTTTTTTGGGCTATATCGCGATACACGATATATATATATATATATATATATATATATATATATATATATATACATATATATATATATACATATCTCAATATTTTGAAATCTCCTGTAAAACACTTGCTTGATTTAACCCTTTGATGGATACAATCACACCAGTATGATGATTCTAGTAGTCCCTGCAATATATGTCTGCATTAAAACATTATTGTTCATATTCATTAGTGTTTTCTATTTGGAACAATTTTAAACTTGCATGCAAAAAGGGAAAAATTACAACCAAGTTAAATTTAACAAAACAGTTTTCTTTTTGTGTCTGTGAGCTGGCGGCTTAAAAATTTTTTGTGTCGCCTTGAATGTTCGCGATTGTTCATTTACTACATCCCACATAGAAGAAGCCGTGATGCATCGAGTATATTCGATATATTGCTCACCCCTACTCTGACCACAATTTATGCACACATTGTTCTCTTTTTCACAAAAAACGAAATTACCTGAAATGTTTATAAATAGAAATATACATTTAGCCATAATTTCTGATGAATAACAAAAGCAGTAAAAATGTTTTTGCAGTTCAGGAACCTGACTACATTAAAGCGTTTCCAAAGCCGTTTCATCATAAGATGCTGTGTTCTGTACAAAGTTCCAGACATATGTTATGTTCACTGGCCACTGTTTTACTCAGACAGCTCTAGCATGAGTGCTAAAATAGAGGACAAGGCGAAATGATGTCATAAATATTATCCACACTCACACTCGATGAAACAGTCCTAAATAGTCGCAGTAACAAACACACACGACGGCCAAGGCCTCAGTGGAAGAAATGAATCACACAACACTTTTAGATGTGGGTCTCTTACATAAACATGGCCCGTATATTTGTATTGTAATGTTTTTTTTAGAGCAATACTACTTTTCAAAATAACTTTCTTCCTAAAACGATAGTCGTGTATGTAAACAAACAGGATTTTGTAAAAAGTACATTGCTAACTTACCTATTATTGACACTGGTTTTGGACTCCCTGTACCATAAGCTTATCTCCATACCTCCAGAGATGTCAATGGCTAATCCCCCTTGAAACTCTGCATTTGCCTTCAGACCAGACTGGAGCTGGATGACCTGGAGAAGGAAAGGGGAAATAGTTTCGTAATTTGTTTTTAAAAGGAAATACATTTCAAACTTCATGACACACCTACAGCGAAAGTTATACATACTTTATGGCATTATCATTCTTATGTCCCCATACAATCAAAGCAATTGATATACATTATTATACAAAAAATTACATTATTATACTATCAATAATACATTATCCTGTGGGCAGGCTTTTATTTATACCAATCAAATTAGTATTCCAATATTAGGACTGTTTAGCTTTACATCCTAAATGCATGTTGGAACTGCCTATATCAAGATGACATTTACCTGAGAGTGATCTGTGAGTAAAATTAGCGCCTTCACTACATTCATGGGCTCGCCAGACATAGAGAACATCTTGGACATGAGGTCACTGTAGCCCTTGAAGAAGGTTACAGGACGAAGCTGGACATCAAACAGCAGAGCGGACATTCCTGCAAAAGACTCTAAGTCCTCCTCACCCTCATCAGGGGTGGCTGCAATTAGGGTCTCCAAACCTTGGGCCTCAATTGCTACCTGAAAGAGCACAATATTGTATTGTAGAATGTCGATGTCAATAAACATTAGTGTTTTTGCCATTTCCATAAGTAATATAAAGATATTTTAAAGTTACAATGGTTTATGTTAGAATTTTTTTTTATAAATAACTGAAATGTGATGTTTGCATGTGTTTTCAACCCCTGTGCTCTGGAAGCTCAAAGTTCACAAAGATGAAACATATTGCCCTAATGAGGACACAATTGGATTACAATAGGCCTCACTTCTGAAACGTTAAAAGAGCTAACATTTTCTGGATAACCATATGAAAGCACGTCTGGAGATTGCAAGAAAGCATGGTTTTATGGTCTGATGAGACCAAGATAGAGTTTTGGCCAAAATCCATCAGCAGAGACCAGGCATCATCTTGAACTTTGAAAAAGAAAAATGGATGAAGCACAATACAAATAGATGCCTCAGTCCACTAAAAAATCAAAGCTAGGGAGAATCTTCACATTTTAGCAGTACAATGATCCCAAGCCTCAGGCCAAAGAAACACAGGAGTGGATAAACAACAAAAGGGTGAATGTCCTACAGTGGCCAAGTCAAAGTCCAGATCTCAATACCATCAAGAATCTGTTTCACTGTTTTGCAATTTAAAATATGTTCAAGTACCATTTGTAATCCAGATAAATCTGATCATTTTCAAGGGGGTTGAAAACTTTTGCGAGGTATTGCATATGCTTTCTAAATACCTGGAGACCATGAAGTAGGGAACCTTTGCTAGCACCAAAAATATTCATATTGCTTCTCCTCAGGATCCCAGAGCCAGAATACAGGATATCCAAACTGTAGGTGGATGTTACATCAGAAGTTCCTGCACAAAGGGGATGTGTTTTATTATTATTATTATATGTATTATTATTATATTTATTATATTTATTATTATTATTATTATTATTATTATTATTATTAACCATTACTACAATTAAATGGTATAAAATCTATGGGCTGGACATTGTAGCAACAGAAAGCTCTGGGATCGGAGAATAAGTTACTTACGTGCCATGAAGCCTGAATATGCAGATGATGACCCAACCTTTGCAAAGCGGTTGTAGTTGTGGGAAATCATGTCCTTCATAACTTGACGTACAATTTTGCTGATAAAAACACAAATCATTATTTTGATAACATTTCTACTTGCTTAGTTGTTTTTCACTGGCGTTAGAAGAACTAGCTTTTTACCTGAATGTGAATATTGCAAATTGTATTTTGACGAAAGCATGACATACCTGGCAGGCATCTCAAATCGAAGAATGTCCTGGATTTTGGAGAGCATGTACTTGTTCATTTCATGGGGCAGGTCCCCAATGGACAAAAGCATATTCTTAACCTCCATATATGAGGGGTTGCTACTAAGAATGACATCAGCAGCTGCTGCCCTCACGTTCTTCTCGTAAACCCGACGATTCTGGTGATAGACCCTGTTCACTGTATGTTTTACCTGGATTGGAAACGGAGAAAATACGTTGGCACAGTACGTACATACTGACATAATAATAACATCCCATTAAAACAGACGTAGATACATTAGATGGCATGTATTTAGTTGTAAGGGCTGCCGTCAACATGGATACAGCAAATACAAAATAGAGCTAGGATGACCGTTTAAAATCTGACTTTACATGTTTACAGAGAAAACCTGAAAACATCCGCATTTGAAAAAGTAGGGATAGCACAGTTGGGCTTACCTCGTCAGTAATGAGGCCAACGTCATATCTCTGTAAAGACGTGAGGGAGATTGTGCAGAAGGCCCCCACCTCGGATTCAGCATACTTGGTGAAGATGGGTATGGCCTCAGGGAGCAGGGAGTTCTTTAGAGCTAAAAGATACATCTGGACCTCTGACTCCACCTGTGTGCTCTCTGAGCCCTCTAAAAGCATCTTCTTCACCTGGACCACAGCCTGGGCAAAAAACACATGTTGGAGTTGTTCATATTCTTAGCAATTTGAGTTATAGTAATTCAAAAAGGACAGTTAATAAGTGATACTCCAACTGTAACAATAAATATGTATTTACTCACTTACCGGTAAATCACATCCTCCTTTCTGACACAGCTTATATACCAGGGCACCCATAATGATCACCACAGACTCTTTGATGTCACTACTGCCGATCTTACCCTTTGAAATGTCCTAAAAAGGAAGTGAATCAGTCATATTAAAATAATTTCATTTTAAAGCCAATCAATACTTACTTGTTTTAAACCAGTATAAAAGCAGAATAATACAAATAGGAAGTGGTTTGTCAATGATCGACAATCCTCAACTAAATGATGTTGACTTGGGCTTACTGTAGTGGCTACACACCATGTAGATAACGTTAAAGTATGATCATCACACTTTGACACTAACCAGGAGAGACTGGAGCATCTTCTCGTTGGGGTGTGATGCAAAGCCACAGGCGTACAGGAACCTCTCCTGCAAAACTAGGCCTTTAGCATCAGTGAAGTTTAGGAACTGTAGCATAGCATCCAGGGAAGCTTGGGTCTGGGATGACGTCACAGCATCCACCACTTGAGGTCTGTCGGAGAGACACAAAGCAAGTTAAGCCATTGGTAATAGTAAGCAGATTTATATGGAATAGTATGAGACATTCAATTGCAAAGGTAGTGGAGTGAATCCATGTGGGTATGGGGCTTACAGGGCGGTTTTGCTCACGCTGTTCAGCACTTTGAGGATCTCATCTTTGGACGATTTCCTGATGCTCTGGATGAAGGCCAGAAAGCTTCGAGGAGCAGAGGCCTTGGAGAGACTAGCTGGCTCCAAAAGCTTGTGAATGGCCTGCCAGTGTTCCCAAAGCTAGCAGTGAAGCGGGGATGAGAACGGACCGGAGTCAACACTTAGACAAAACCTAACCTAAATACTACTGCTGTACAGTAGAGGTCAGACATTTATAGAACGTGTACCATTGACTGATATATATACATGTATATTATACACAATGACATTTTACTTCCAACGACTGATTTACTCACCGATGGACAGCCCTTGCACTGAGCTTTGACCTTCTCAGCCACAATGCCAACTGCTGCCAGTTTGGCATCTATGGATTTCACCACATCAGCCACATCTTTCCCAGCAGCCTCTGGGGTTCCTGCCTCTGTACCTACCAGGGTCAATGTTTGCCTAGGAAATGTAACATCATTTTTGTACTTAATGTATCCTGTAGAAGCCTGTAGCCTTGGTAATATTTGTTTTACCAGACTATAAAGCGTCCACTTTCACTCAATAGACAACAATACCATATAGTCAGTCTAAGTGAGAAGCAACCTACCTGGACACAACTTTAGCTGAAGCAGTACGACGGGCATTGGCAGTCAAAATGTGAGTCTCTTCTGCCACAGCTGATTTGATGAACCCATCCACCAATGTGAACACTGTAACAGAGCTGGACCTTCCACTGACCCCCATGACCTGAGGCAGAGATAAGGGGGGAGGGGGGGGGGTCATTCTCAGGAATTACACAGAAACCAAATATATTTATGCATCAGGTTTGAAACACAACGACAGTTAAGACTCATCAGAGACTTGTGAAATATATGTTGACTAACCTGACTGTGTGTGGTGAAGCCGGTCTCTGCAGTCTTGCAAGTTTCCTGAATCTTTGTTCGGGTCACTTTGTCCTGGGCTGCCTTGTAATGAACGGTGCATCTACCAGACACGTCATTCTGTTGGAAGATTAGTAATTATTTTAAACCAATGGGGAAATCCGATATCAAGAAAAAGCTTTCACTTGTCTCGAAATGTTTCTGTTACTACCTCGATAACCTTCCCGGTGCCTAGTTGCACCTGCAGCAGGCTGGTCACACCTCTCTTCAGGTTCTTGATTATTGCAGACTCGACCCAGTATGAATAAAATGCTTTTACCTGCAACAGGAACAAGGGTCAAAAACAAGGTTAATAAACTTTGAAAGTCAGGTCATATAGTTCACCTATCGTTATTCGATTGAAATCTCAAACAAAAAGAAAAAGTAAAGAAAACAAAGGTTGTATTCATGCCTAACTAGTTGTAACAATCCTAACTGGCATTATAAAATGGTGCTCTTTTACCACAGCTAAACCACCTCATCTCATGCCTTACACACATCCTGTCTCAGGAACCCTCTGATCTTTGTACGTACTCACGTCACTTAGGTATTTGATCCTGCCAGCGTCATGTAACCGTTACGTGTTTAATGGCAGCTTTATTAATACTATGGTATTAGGCAATTGCAATAAACATCAGTGGTGTGATGATTCTGGTGCCAACTCTTCATTACGCATCACAGGCAACTAACTATAACAAGGAGGTAGGTAGCTTGTGATAGGTTGCATTCATACTGGTATCAAAATGTCAACTGTCAAAATGTTCAAAATAAATCTGTGTGAAACAGCAACATTTTTCATTATACATACTTATTTGGTCTTGTTAATATTTCAAGACTGCTCTACAATATTTGTTTCTTTTGTATGTCAATTAAAATCACATTATACATTCTGAATGCAAGCAGTATCATATTCTGAGTACTCTGTTAGGGGCTGTTGTTTGCTATCCTGCTGTTGTAGGCCTCTTCCGAAAAATCTACATTTTAAGCATGTCTAATCTTTAGTAGAGTCAGTGACCTTTCTATTGTGAACTGCAATGCCATGAACACTGATAACAGTTTACATCTAGAAAAATCATACCATGTCCATTCGGCTCTTACCTTTCCATTTTTTAGATGGACCAGGAATGGCGTTTGCAGGTCTGCTAGTTTATTTTTACCCAGCAGACTCTCTGTTGAGGAGTCCTGGAGAAGGTTCTTTTTTGCAGACCTATAATCCACATTCCCTACCTTCACATTTGAGATCTGTGAGGATAAATCAGAAACAATCCTTTTAAAACCAATTTACAAATGACAAGCAAATACATAACCTACTAGGTATTAACATAGTTAAATTTAGAAAGAATCTAGATTCTAGATGTTAAAATTACTCCTTCTTGCTGAGCTCTACCTAAAAGGTTAGTTGCCTTTCTGTCAGGGTCTGGGCATTATGAGCAACCCTACAACCAGCAGAGGGAGTCGGCGAAGCGCTTCTTCGAATCCTTCTGCTGTTTGAAGCCGTGCTCATAATGACCAGACCCTGACAATATTTGTTTCAGCTCATTGAGGAATTTGACTGTGCTATCATACCGCTAGTTGAATGAGTTGGTCATCGTTACTACTTGGATTTCTCCAAACAAGGAAGATGTCCACATCGCTTGAAATCCTATAGGCACTCTCCCGCTTTGACCCTTTGACTTTGTCCACCAGGACCTCTGTGGTGTAGCTGAATTTGTACAGCTGGTCATTATTCAACCTGGGTCCAGTTACAGCACCTGAAACAACAGAGGAGATTAAAAAAGACTGAGTAAAATGAAATGAAAGAGTGGCTGAGTGATTCACTCATCGATGTGTATGCTTTAAATTAAAGCCTTTTGTCACCCAATTTACTCAAGCTCAAATAATCACAACTAAGGAGCAAACAATATAATGGGTGTTACCCAACAATGTATGATCAATATATTATCTATTTAGCGCCATTCATATTTACTGATAACTGATCGTTAGGACTTGAAATTCTAACTTGTAACTAATCGTAAAGCAATGACTTTTCAAGATTGATGCAATTACATGGTATACAGGTAACTTGTATACCAATTTCTTTTGATTTTAAAACCAACTGGAATGCATCATTTGCAAAGTTAGGGTATCCTCCTGAGTATGGATAATCCAAATTTGAGTTAATTTCATAATAAATAGCCCTTACCACTGACAGTGATTACCTTTGTTTTTAGTCGTTTCCAAAACCAAGCTCGTCTTATTAGTTAACGTCAAGTTTACTCAGAACCCAATCAACAATTCCAAATAGGCGTGCAATGGTGGGGCAATGTAAGGTCTATCCCTTGGATCCATTAATGTATTCTCGTACATTAGCATTAGGCCACGAGTAAAGACTGACGTGTCATTCATTGATTGCATCATTTGTCACTGACTACCCTTTCAGCCACATCAAGCTTCATTCAGGTCAATATTTGGAGTGGTTTACATTTTGTTTGTGAACTGTGAGTTTATTTTACAGTGTATCAGATTACTTAGTCTGTCATTTTAAAATATATAGACAACTGACCTTTTGCTACAATTAATCATGACTTTAGATAACAGTATATGGTTATTTATGTTTTTATATATATATTATATGTACATACATTTATATATTATATGATTTTTGAATTCCAATTAAAGTCAATGTTAAATATGATACACATCTCGATGAAAGATACCTGAACAGTATTCACTAAACAAGGAAAACTGGTCCACTACACTACAGCATGAACGTGAATGTCTATATGCTGGCAGTGATATGTCAAGAAAAAAGTATTAGAACCTGGTTAGAATTTGTTTAAAATAAAACAAGTATCTCACCTTTAGTAGAAGCTGAGCAAGAACACGATATTACAATTATTAGCACAAAGAGAGGCCCCATTGTATGCTCCCTTTATAACCAGGTGGTAATGCAGGTAAAAATACAGTGACTAAACTGGCACCCGAAGGCCACAGAGAAAGGCTCAGAAAGTCCAGGTTGCTCTAATTATGTTTTATCTGACAGAGGGGCAGAATCCAAACTCCACGCTCAAGTACTAAGTACGAGATAACCGGCAAATGATTAACTGGCGAAACTGAGATTTAACTTTAGATAAGTTCAGTAGCTAGGGATGCTTCTTATAAAGGCGGCACTTCGACCTGAGGTTAACTTTGGTTTCCTGATCAATCGCGACATGATCAATTCGCGAAAGTGTAAACTGCCAACTGGATTTCGACTTCATCATAACTTTAACAAAGCAAGGCTAGACCTTGGGTATCGGATAGTACCAGTAGACCAACACCAATTTTAAATGTTTTTTAAATATCAAGACAAGTCGTCGTTTGCCTACCCCGGGGTGAAGAGGCGCAGTCATCTTGATGCCCTTTCACCTAATTTCTTCGGACTGGCGTAATAATAATTTTGTTTAGCTCCTGCAGAAAACACTATGCACGTTGATATAGCGGGAGCCAGTGAAACAAGCAGACTTTTGAGTTGCTTATGGATTTTGTCTGACATAGCGCATGCCCCAGTAACTAACAAACACATCTGTAAAGTCATGTTTGCGCAGGACAGACTATGACAACAGCCGTCAAAAACAAAAACAAAAGGAATAATTAAAACTTTGCATTTGAAACTGGTATATTTAAATAAACTATAAATATGGGGGAGACCGGGGACAATTGTAACAATTTCTGGTTTTGAAGTCATTACTCAAAAACCTCTTCAACTATTTTTATTTAGGCTAATTATTTATGTAGGTAACTTGTATCTGTGTACTTGTTAACAATCATCAAATGTACTTACAAGCAACGTTAGAGTCACAATATTGATTAAAACACTAGAAGTTAGTGACGTGCAAGTCAGGGTTTTTTAAAGAGGCCATGTCATGCTTTTTGGGTTTTTACCTTTCCTTTAGTATGTTATATAGCTTTTTGTACACAAAAGGTCTGAAAAGTTACAAAGCCCATAGTCCACACCAAAGGGAGCTCCTCTATATCACAGAAAAGACTGCTCTGAACTGCCTGAAACCCCCCGTTTGTAGTCCAGTGTTTCCTTCCGTAATTTATCTATGTCACTAAGCGCCAATTCCAATCCCTTAAAGTTGCCGACTTTTCCTCGACACTCACCACTTCTCCTCGACGTGAACGCGCGCCGCCATATTGAGTGTCATTCCAATTGCTTATAAGCGAAGAGCGAGTGGCTACATGTAACCTTCTATGCCTCCTCCAGGGAAGGGCGCATCAAAGCTGACTTTTAACTGAATCTGCCCCAGAATTCTTTGCGATGAATGACGAACACAGGTTGAAATGTTCTTCACCATTTCAAATGAACCGTTTTCGTTCTCTTAATTACTACAAATTAGCTAGAACTGATTTATTTTATAACTATTTAACTTAGGTAGCTTTATGCTAAAATATAGCATAGCAAATAGTTTATATTAAAAAGTTAACCAAATATAACTACAACATCTTCTTCTCATAATCTTCCAATGGGTTATTCGGAGTAACTGAAGATAGTAAAAGCCACATGCTACTGCTGTAAAACTTTCCATTGTTATTGGTTTCTTCTTGCTGGTGAAGGACGAGTCGGTTCCAATTTGAAAAGTTAAGTCCCACCTCGCCTCCCTGCCTCTCCATCAAGTGTCCACTCGATGATGACGAATAAAACGTCACAAAAGTGGCCACTCGCGCGAGGAACCTTCATGAAGTACCCTTCTTTAATATGGATTGGAATCGACCCTAAGTCTACATTTGCATAATGCCCACAGCGGCTTGTTTGGCACACCCTCAAACAGAGCCAGTCAGAGCGGCGGCAGGGAAGTTTGGATAGTGGTGTCGCCCTGTCGAGAAAACTCCTTTTCCGTCAGTGCGAAGGCAAATTCCCTTTGTTTGGAATAAGTGGGTAACATTTTTTTACCACTAAAAATTTAAACACTATCCCTCAGTAGTACACAAGTTGTGCAACCCCACAGTTTGTTCTGCCTGACTCAGTGTTTCGGTATCAGACTAGGGCTCAAAGAGTTACGGCTGAACCAAAGCCATTGTTACCGTAGCTACAGCGGTGTTTTCAGTTGCTCAGCAAGCCTCTGGAGCGGAAATCTAAGGGGCGTGACATTTTACTTGGATGTTGATACTAAGCCAGTCACCATTTTGATTATGTTGGGGTCAATTGTAACACAGCGTTACCACTAATGACAAGCTACCCTGCTAACGCTAGCTAATATTTGACAAAAATAGAAACATTTTAGACAGCAGAATGGTCATAAAGACTAGGCAGATTTAAATTAATATACATTAAAGTTTACAACTATGAGGAAAATACTGTAGGTGGAAATAAATTACTTTCACACCTCAAAAATTTGCTTTATAAGAAAAACTTTCATATAAAGGCAAAGATCACCACAGAGTATGCAAGTTTCATGATTCTGTCTCCTTTCTGATTGGTGCAATTTGTGATGTTACAATTACCCCTTGTTACAACTGCGCCCGGTCTCCCCTACCTCTTTGTTAGTCTATTTTGAGGAAAGCTTTTTGGGGTTGTTTGCAGGCATTTGAGGTTAAGAATTTCTTACAACAGTGCAATTTTCTCGGGTTTTATAGTCTAATACACAAATGAATCATCAACATACTAATGACAGCAATGGAAACAATAAGGTTATACATAACCAAGGGCACGTTCAATCTCAAAACGGTGTGCACCGTTTTGCTACGGTTTCCTGGTTGAACAAGTTTCCTGGAAACGGTGTGAAATGGCGGGGCAACGGCCTTGAAGGTATGTTTTCTCTCTTTTGGTGAGTGTGTCGAAGGTGTTACTCAATCAGCAGCAACCTGTATTTAAAGGCTGACGAATTAAAAAGGCAGTGCACACAATGGATCCTACTACAGTTGTTTGTCAATGCAGCCAATGCAGTTTGTTATATACAACAACTGAAGATATGTTTGTCGTAAGTATTTTATAGTAAAACGATCAGCTAAATGTCTTCACTGTTGGAGGCAGAAATTTGGCAGAGGTCAGGTTTTTATGAGGTTATGTGTGAATGTATGCACGCTTGTTTAATCGAATAAGCTAATAAAATTAAATTATTAACTTATTGTATGTGTTGATTTCCATACACTCATCTCATGTTTTTGAAAACATTATTCAAAAAGAACGAAAAGAATGGCCTTCTCAGCTGCCATAGTTGCAACGCTTGCGAAAGACAACAGCCTGTTCAACGCGCCACCGTTTCCATTTAAATAAACGTTTTGCTATGTTTTGTTGGGGCTGAACGCAGCCCAGGTTCTTTGAGTGAGACTCAAGGGAGGGAGACGTCTTCCGTCTTCTGGGAAAGCCTTGAGAGCACCCTCTTTTCTGAAATCAAATATCACAACGCCTTGTGTATTGAGGCACTTTAAAGTGTCGATCCGTTCAAGGAGCACACGTGTTTCCTCTTCAGAAAGTTAACCAGCTATTCTTCAGCAGATAGGGCAGTAGTTGTAAGGAACAGAGCCTCCTTCCTTTCACTCAAAGAATGTCAAAGTTTGGGGTTTTCTCTGTGGTTTTGGGTAGATTATTGGTTTCACCTGTCCTCGTTTGTGTCATCATGTCCGCCTGGGTTCTTGTGTTTGATTGTTTCTTTATGCTTTTGGTTTCATATTCAAGTCCCTTCTCTTGTGTTTGTCTTTGTCTGTGCATTGTAATCTGTTACGTGGTTTTAGAAGCCTTCCGGTCCTCCTGTTTTGAGGATAAAAAACTTCATTTCCACAACATTCCTGCATTTGGGTCTGACCTCCACCATGACAAAATGCACAGACCAACTGAAGACAATGCAGAGATGCTCAAAAGGGGCTGTTTTCAGCCGGCTCCCCGGGTGCCTCCTGCAAGCTCCCCAGTCCCTGGCCACTCTTGAGCCTCCTCCCCGGTCCCTGGCGGCTCCTGAGCCTGCTCCCCCTGTTTCCGCGCCTCTTGCACCTCCCGTGCTTCCCGTGCCTCCTGTTTCCGCACCTCCTCCTGTTCCCCCTTCTGCTTCGTCTGCCTGAAAGGGGCGGCTACTGCCAGCATCAGCTCTGTCTGCCTTAAGGGGAAAGGAGTGGCATCAGCTGGCACCAGCTCCATCTGCCTGAAGGGGGTTGAGTTTGGCCCATGGACTTTTTGTTTTGCCGGTTCTGGAGCCACGCCTTAAGGAGGTGGGAGGTCCTGTCACGGTTTGGGGTTTTCTCTGGTTTTGTGTAGATTAATGGTTTGACCTGTACTCGCTTGTGTCATTGTGTCCACCTGGGTTCTTGTGTTTGATTAGTTCTTTGTGTTTTTGGTTTGGTATTTTAGTCTAGTCTCTTTTGTTTGTCCTTGTCTGTGCATTACCTGTTACTTGGTTTTTGCAGCCTGTTTTCAAGATTAAATACATTGTTTCCACAGCATTCTTGTGTTTGGGTCAGACCTACCTCCACCATGACAGAGAACCTGGTTATATACGTAACCGTATCGTTAAATACAGTCAACTTCTTCATATGGGAGACGACATTTCTAACAGCGCCCCATGGACAAGAGAGCATGTTGCCCCAAGAACGGTTGGCAAGTCTTTCCCTTTTTTAGTGTTGCCCAAAGCATGTATGGGTCACAGACACTCCAGGGCCTTGGGACATAACCGGAGTTTATGGATTGCAGGAATAGGTCATGCTTGAGACTTTAGGCACGAAAGAGGAGTTTGGCCTCAAAATCAACTTAGCATCTCTGGGGCAAACTGAATGCATGAAGGGCACACCGAAAAAGCATACATATCACTCACTTGCTTTGCTGTAGCCAGAGCTAGGAGAATAGCTGTCTTATATGACAAAACTTTCAGGCTAATAGTCTAGCACCTCGGTAGAAGCTTGAGACTGTCCATCTAACACTATTTATTCTTTGCACTCATACATTATACATCTATACACTATACTTTGCCTTTCAGGGGCCAAACCCAAAGGCAGCTCTAGCCTGGGGTTTGATGCCTCCCCGTTGGCCTGTGATAACAGATCTGAGCGCAATGGGAAAGGCCAAGTTTTTCCTGCCAGTATTTTAAGCCACCTGGGAGCTACGAGAAGAACCGATTAACTTGCCTCTCTCGCTCTGGCCAGAAAGGGCCGAAAGAGAGGAAGAAGGGGAAACGCATATAGCAGCTCGTCTAGCTACCTGTGAGCCAGCGTGTTCTGACCCAGCGGTGCATTTATTTCTGGAAAAGAGAAATGGATAAATTAAAATTTTTCCCATTCGCTCTTCTGAAGCACAGCCAGATATCTTCTACCACCACTGGATGCAGCCTCCACTCTCCTGAGAGGGGATTGGTCCTGGAGAGGAGATCTGCGCTTACGTTGAGACCCAGAACATGTGTGGACCAGAGTGACAACAGCATCTGTCCTGACCAACTTCCTGTTTAGGATCCAACCAATGGGAGAGCCGTCTGTCAACAGAGAAGCGGCATGCCATGGAGCTAGCACTAAGACAACTCTGAGTCACCAACACTCCTGTGTTCAACTGCTTCAAGGGATCTCCCATTCTAGCCGCCAGCCAATATTGGACATCACTCATTAACAGGAGACCCAGACGCACCACTGCCGTCATTGAGGCCATGAGCCCCAAAACTAGGTTAGCGTGCTACTAGCTCTACCATGAGAGGCCGAGCTAGCTAGGAACGTCAAAAAAGATTTTACTGTAAAAACCAGACAATCTACTGCACTAAGCACAGATTGCGGAATTTCCGTACTTTCAGTAGAAATAAACACAAAAACTTGTATTCCGAGAGTTGCAGAGTTGAAAAGAACCTCTAGTTAGCCTCACGGTAGCGCAGGCTAACACCCACTTCGCTGCAGTAGTACTACCACGGTAGTTCTAAGGGCAAGAAAATAAATTAAGCTCTCGGGATGACTCCCCTCTCAGAGACTTTGAGCCTTCAGAAGCACACAAGAAGCAGAAAACTTTTCGCTAGCAATGTGTTTCACACAGACACAAAGCCTTGATTTCATTTGCTGAAGAATGGCCTTCAGAAGAGGCGACGCATGCATGCTTGTTATATGGACTGGCACATCAAAGTACTTCGACACATGAAGCATGAAATCAAGAGCTGTGGTATTTGTTTTAAGAAAAGAAGGTGTCATTAGGAATTTACATAGGAAGGAGTTGCTTGTATTGAACAAAAAATGTAATTAAATTAGTTGCATTCCAAAAGCCGGCAGAACTTTTTTCACACTAAAATTTCACATACTATGTACCGTTGACATACTGCATACACATTTTTCATCAAATGTAGTATATTAGGTATGCATAATAGGTGATTTCGAACACAGGGAGAGACTGACAGGGGAAAACCGAAGCCACAGGGGAAAGGGAAAACACACAAAAATCTGGAGCCACTGCTAGGCTGTGACTAATAACACAAATAAAATGGTTCACAATTTGGTTGTCCCATATTTTAAAAAACAAACTCAATCTTTTGCTGTTGTTTCAGTTTTTATTGATGCCCTAACATGTATTTGTTTTATGACTCAGTTGTATGACATGATGTCACAAGAAAGGTCCTTGACAGTAGGCAAATCTTTCATTATCGTTGCTGCCCATTGGACAAGAACAATGTGTTCTCTCTCATCACAGGAGAGTCAGGTGCTTGTGAAGCATAGTTGAAGCATTTCTATGATACAACTAACATGATGTGGGAGAGGAGAGGGCCTTCTTGGTGTACCGCATGACCACCTTCTGGTTGAGATGACACACAGTTGGGCTTCCTTTTTGACGATGTGTCATGGAAGGTTTTGTGCTGTGACTCCCCATTTGCATTCTTGACCTAGGCCTTTCTGAATGAGCTTTGGCAGCGAAGACAAAGATAATAGAAACAACTAACAAGATATTAAAAAGCCCTGAATTGAATTGGCATGCATATCCAACCTAATATTTACTGTAGATCACTCAATAGACAAACAACAAGAGGCAAAGGTATATGTTCAATCACAAAAACATCCAACTGGCTGACTAACTTCTACAAAATTGCTATACTGGGCAGCATCTACGAAATGTATTGAAAACCACAGCTAAGGAGATTGCTATAAAGATTATTACCTGAATTAATTGTTGATAGCAGCTCAAATAAGGGACCTCTGTTACTAGAAGGGGGACAACATCTTTAGCTTTTTGATGTGAATTAGTTACAGAAAAACAATCTACAGCTATGAAGCCCTTGTTTAAATAACAGTTTTTGCCAGTGGTTGGGCAGGGTGTCGCCACTGGATGGCAACATAGTCCTACCGGTTGGAATCCTCCTCTGGGAGAGTTGCTAAGGTGCAGGAAGTTGGTGGACCCTGTGCCTGGCCATACACCTGCTTCACAACCAACTGCACAGTCTCTGGGTTTTCACTGGCTGGCGAGAGTTCTTTAGTCAAGGCGGCGCACAGGAGGCTAAGAAGATGGTCTTTTTCTGAACTCAAAGAGGATAAATACCAACAGTGAAGGCAAATGCTGTAGCTACCTGTTTGTGTGGCTAAACATGGATCTCAGTCTTGATGTGGTGCTGAGATGTTAGATGAAAGGAGCCTACGATTATGTCTTCATTGTGAGACGGTGTAATATGTGGGCCTTACCTTTTAGAAATAAGTTAGTATCGGCTCTTTTCCTTACTGTTCTTAAGATATCTACACAGAGAGTTGATTCATGTAGATAACAAGGTGATTATATCATATATTAACCTCTTTGGCCAGCAGTCAGCAGCCACTGCTGGACCTGTCCTGTGGACTCTGCTTGGAGTATTTGACTCAGCAAATTGATCACCTGAAACAGATCAACCTAAAAAATGATATCACAATCTGTATTTGCGACGTAATTTAGTTACTGAAAGTATACTTTTCATGTAGATTAGATTAGATTCAACTTTATTGTAATTGCACAGAGCGGTTTGGCATCTAACCAGATAATGGACAAATTAATATTTTTTTTGCCAACTTATGTATACCAAATGCCTGCTATGAGACTATTGAAAATCTATTGGTAGCAACCTTTAAGGTATACTCATTGTGTTGTATAAAGTACTCAATGATGTCCCCACCTTCAGCTGTATTTTGATTGTTCCCTCGTCATTTTTAAATCCAATCTGGTCTGGCTCGCGACTTCCCTCAGGGGAGTAGGTTACATTGTCAACTGTTGTCCAAAAATAACTATTAATTTAATTTGTTCATTCATTGTTGATTACAAATATAATCATGTCTAAACAAATAAATAAACTGTTGCAAATCATACTTTCTCTTACCTGTGGTTGCCTTTCGTAAACGGCACACTTTTTCAGTCAAATCGTGTAACTCGAACTGCCATGCTTTGGTCACTTAAAATGGGGGAGGAGCAAGAACTCAAAAATGACAAACAAAAAACAAAGCCAGTTTTTAAAACGTTTTCTTTAACTAGATCTTGCCTCACATTTTTTGTCAAACAAGCAAAATATGGATACAAAGAACGATTGGCCTCCACTGTCATATGTAGCTGCATGAAGCATAAAGGAGAAACTACATAGTTTCACTCTCTATATCCTACTCCCATATTAATATATGAGCACACTCAGATCCTAATATGGACCATCTAAATACAGTAATTATGCAGTAAATACAAAATAAACTAATATAATATCGTGCCAACATATTACTACCTACATAATTGTAGATGTGGAGAATCTGTTTGTTTAAAAGTGAGGGAGGGAAGGCCAATGAGCACATCTGTGGGAAGGTTGGTGCCACTGGCTGCAGGGGGTAATTTGTCCTGCAGCACCAGACACGTCTTGGACGTAAGGACTCTGCCTGGGCAAAACTGGGACCCCCGACCAAAGGTTATGTCATTCACTGCATAGATAAGCTTGTCATTGATACCTGCAGATAGAGTATTGATCAGTATCAGCAACTATATTAAACAATATGATTTTTTGCAAGGCCAGGGGTTGGTTGTGCTTGCGAGCAGGTGCACTACCAACCTTTAAGACGACGAGTCTTTATAGAGTGCGGCTTGTTTCTGCTGAAAAAAGGGCTGTGCGTCGTTTCTCCAAAGCGGGCACTGTTCCTATGTGTGGTGAGGGCCTGTTTAAGTAACGAATTGTCCGTGCCCTCTTTCAGCTGCACTTTGGTCAACACATAGTGCTTCCTGGACATGATGGTGGGATGGGGTCGACTTTGAGACCATAGTCTGTAAATAACAGCAAACTCAACTGCCCCTGAATGTGTAAAAAACTAAATCCCCCAGACATATTCTAATAATAAAAGAGCATTATTGTATGCACTTTGCCTGATATTGGTTATGTAGGTCTTTTAAATGATAAATACAAATTTACATACTCTACTTTGCTCTAGATCTGTTAATATATTATTTAAAATTTAAAGTGGGAATGAAAGATTCAGCAATCATATAGCCTTATGGAAATTAATCACCCAAACTTAGCAATAGCAAATTACCTTAAAATAATTTACTTTTTGGTTCACCTTGACCTCTCTCCTTGGCGTTCCTGAAAGACATATAGACTCGATAGAATTGTCAGTTTGACGTAAATGACTTTTGGTGTTGTTAAATGAGACTCGATCTTACCACGTGACGATAGCTCCGGCGCCACACGTTCTATTATTCTGTCATCACAATCACATTCCATCATCTACATATTTAACGTTTATCCAAATAGTTGTTCAACCTAGGATCAGACGAACTCTTCTGTTCCTAGTGTTTAGCCATCTCTCATTGTTGGGCGTGAAAAGGCAGCGGTGAGTCAAAATCACTGAAGGTGAATATGAATAAAGTAGCCTCAGGCCTACCTGATCGGGAATCTGAACATCAACCTTGAGTGTCGGGATTGATGCATAGCCGCATTGATGGATTTGAAAGAAAATAGATTTTATCATATTAAATTAGCCTCTTTTTTCCACCATAATCACTGTGGCCTTGTACCCTTACCAAATATTAAATCCTCTTCCCTCTTTCTTGACAAGTCCCTGATCTGGATGGAAGAAAGCTGGGTAGGAGGGAGGGAGGGAGGGAGGAACTTATGGAATTAACCAAAAAAAAAAACAGCAAAGGCAAACAGGAAGGAGAGAAAACGACAAACATATCCTTTTCCCCTCTGATTGCATACATTTTTTTGATCCTTTGAGTACATTCAACTTTTCATGATAATATTTCAATCAACCTATTGAACATAACACACAACACTAGTTCAAATCAAAGAAAATACAGTTTTGGGGAAAGAAGATGTTTTTGTTTATTATTTATAACCATATAGTTTATTGTAGGCATTGCACTGGTAATGCTATCAAACCAAGAATTCACAGAGTAAGAGTGACATTGATCAGGTGGAGTCCAAGACAAATGTGTGCTGTGGTTGCCATGTTGAAGTGTTTCACTGTAGGCCTACTCATGATTTAAAACAGTAAATTGATATCTTGCCTGCTCATTGGACATGTCAAATAGTCAAAATGAGAGTGACTAAATGTGTTAATTGTTACATTTTTATAAAGAACATGTTTCCAGAGCCTCATTCAAGCATGCTTTCAGCAGGGTGAAGTGAAATATAATCATTACAGTCTACTTATTAAAACACCTAACTGAATAAAAAAAGTCGGTTTCTACTAGGATGAAACTAATATACTGGTCCTGATCCTTTTCTGTCTGGTCATTGGACAAATGGGTGAAAAAGGAAATATTTTAATTAAATTCTTTGTTGCATTAAAGGAAGCACCGATGAAAATAGTACCCATAATAATTTACTATCAGACAATACAGATCGGATCTAAAATGTGTTTCTGGATTATTCTCTCTTTACCACGTGACTATGAATTATAAATATTATTACAGTTTACCGTATTATGTTTCTAGTATGTGTTCCCATAATCAATTAAATTACACTGTCAATCACAAGGCAAATGCAGAATTTGTCCATCTACAGGTTGGCTATAAACTCAGTCATTATCCTTCCTCTCCTGGACTTTGCTTTTGTGAGAACGAATCCATTTACCCTTGTTTGGGAAATGGCTCAGGACCTGCTAAAAGGTATCGTGAGTGCATCTGGGTAAAAAAATAAACTCTGCAATTACTTCTCATATGAACGCAAACGTTGATCCTTTGTTTTCACGTAAAATATTGATTGTACTTGTTCAAGTTTTAAAACCTTTAGCAGGAGAGGAGTCAATATCAGTCTTTTTTCGATTTTTATCAAACGTCTTCAAATATTGTGGAGGAATTTGTAACACATTACTTGCCATTTAATGACTTCACACATGTATATAAGTAAGACATTTGTACAATATATCTCATGATCTTTCTTCAGTAGTTCAGTTCTGCAACTCTACCATCCCACTGTGTTGAGGAAACAAACCATATTGACCACAGGTTCACCCGCTACGTGTTGCCCGTGGGAGAAACTGTCAAGATGAATGGCAAAGCACTATGAGGCGATGGCAACTACACTGCTAAAAAAAATTTAAGGAACACTTTTTAATCAGAGTATTGCATCAAGTCAATCAAACTTCTGGTATATTGATCTGGTCAGTTAAGTAGCAGAGGGGGTTGTTAATCAGTTTCAGCTGCTTTGGTGTTAATAAAATTAACAACAGGTGCACAAGAGGGGCAAAATGAGACGACCCCCAAAACAGGAATGGTTTTCCAGGTGGAAGCCACTAACATTTTTCCCTCCTCATCTTTTCTGACTGTTTTTCACTAGTTTTGCATTTAGCTAGGGTCAGTGTCACTACTGGTAGCATGAGGCGATGCCTGGACCCTACAGAGGTTGCATAGGCAGTCCAACTCCTCCAGGATGGCACATCAATACGTGCCATTGCCAGATGTTTTGCTGCATCTCCCAGCACAGTCTCAAGAGCATGGAGGAGATTCCAGGAGACAGGCAGTTACTCTAGGAGAGCTGGACAGGGCCGTAGAAGGTCCTTAACCCATCAACAGGACCGGTATCTGCTCCTTTGTGCAAGGAGGAACAGGATGAGCACTGCCAGAGCCCTACAAAATGACCTCCTGCAGGCCACTGGTGTGAATGTCTCTGACCAAACAATCAGAAACAGACTTCATGAGGGTGGCCTGAGGGCCCGACGTCCTCTAGTGGGCCCTGTGCTCACTGCCCGGCACCGTGGAGCTCGATTGGCATTTACCATAGAGCACCAGAATTGGCAGGTCCGCCACTGGCGCCCTGTGCTTTTCACAGACGAGAGCAGGTTCACCCTGAGCACATGTGACAGATGTGAAAGGGTCTGGAGAAGCCATGGAGAACGTTATGCTGCCTGTAACATCGTTTAGCATGACCGGTTTGGTGGTGGGTCAGTGATGGTCTGGGGAGGCATATCCATGGAGGGACGCACAGACCTCTACAGGCTAGGCAACGGCACCCTGACTGCCATTAGGTATCGGGATGAAATCCTTGGACCCATTGTCAGACCCTACGCTGGTGCAGTGGGTCCTGGGTTCCTCCAGGTGCACTACAATGCCCGGCCTCATGTGGCGAGAGTATGCAGGCAGTTCCTGGAGGATGAAGGAATTGATACCATTGACTGGCCCCCACGCTCGCCTGACCTAAATCCAATAGAACACCTCTGGGACATTATGTTTCAGTCCATCCGACGCCACCAGGTTGCACCTTAGACTGTCCAGGAGCTCAGTGATGCCGTGGTCCAGATCTGGTAGGAGACACCCCAGGACACCATCCGTCGTCTCATTAGGAGCATGCCCTGACGTTGTCAGGCATGCATACAAGCACGTGGGGGCAATACACAATACTGAGTACCATTTTGAATTGCTGCAATGGAATTTCAGCAAAATGGACTAGCCTGCCGCATCATTTTTCCACTTTCATTTTTGGGGTGTCTTTGAAATCAGCCCTCTGTACGTTGATAATTTTCATTTCAATCAAACGACATGGCATCCTTACATTCCTAATGCATTGCCTAGTCCATAGCGCAGATATCCAGCAGTTTTTTCCCATTGAGATCTGACTTGTTTTGAAAGTATTCCTTTAATTTTTGAGCAGTGTACTAATCCCTGAATATTTGTTAAATTGTGATAATCAGGAGTGAACTTTTCCTGAGAAAAAGCCCGACTAGGCCCAGCTGTAGTATGGGGCCAACTGACACACTAAACTTTGTTCCCACAGCAATACACCAAACACATGAGAAACGGTTGTGGTAAAAGGTATTTCAAATTTATAAAAGTTTAAAATCATACAAATCAATACATTCAATGAAATCACAATAAAAGCTTGCCATAAACAACCAACTAACTAGTCTGTGGGTAATATTCACCCGTCTACATGAACGTGTCAATGTCCAGTGTGGGTGCGTTTGTATCACGTGTTTCGCTATGCAAAGAGCTGTACGTCCGGTAGTTAGCCGATTCGTCTTTCCCCGGTGTGTGAGAGTCATCGATTTGAGTGCACAGCGTGTCCTGGCCAGGAAAGAAAACAGGAAAAGTTTGCTCCTAGCAATTGTTGGGTAACCCCAATAGCACTCACCTAGCCGTCGTATTTCGTGTGCTCTGACTGCAGGTCTTCCGAACGTGTGCGTTGCGTTGTCTGGCCGTCTTTTAATCAACTTGATGTAGTAGAACATCTGCAACCTGTACACTCAGCCCGCTCGACCGATCCTTGGTCCAGACAAACTGGTCGTCTGGAATTAAGAGGAGGCTTTCCAAAGTGTCTAATGTTAGTGTCCCCATATACAGCAAACTAAAACAATAAAACCCCACAGCAACAAAACACATGCTTAAAACGTAAAAGTAATAAAACACTGCATGCTTAATAAAAACAACACCGCAAGCTTAAAAAGTACAAACACTAAAAACCCATGAACGTTTAGAGAGTCAGCTTCACTAATTACCTTACTAGCATACATGACACCCACTTATTTGTTTTTCCAATGACAGGGGTTGTGATGTGCACTTTGTGTTCGTTTGAGTGCCACAAATTCAAACAGTGGTTTTATTGTGTAGTAGTGTATTTGGAGGTATCATCATCATGAAATTACATACCAACATGCCGATCAACAATACATAAGTGAAAGTTAGAATAATCATTTTAAATATTTTGTAAATTTGTCACAGCCACACTGGTAAGTACTGGGGCATAACCCAGTGCAGGTTCGGTGACAGCGGTCATGGTCCTGACAGCAGTTGTTACTGTTATCTGAGGCAAACACTTAGATCAACTGTTTGATATTCCACTTTGATATTATTTTAATTACTATTTTCTCAAATTAGATATTTGAAGTAACTCCAATGGAAATAATAAGTAGATGAAAAAGTCTCTTATTGGACGTATACAATCTGAACTGATCCTTTTTTTTTTTACAATAAATCAGGCTAACGCATACAAAGACCACATTTATTCAGACATATTTACAACTTCTCACTTATTTACACATATTAGGAACACACGTAAATGAGTGTACAATACAACACCATAATCACACGTATGGCACTGAGTGATGATTAATATTATGAGATGGTTAAGTTAAATGTAAGTTAAGCAACCTTATGTCAAAACAAAAACAAGTGATAAGGACAAAGTAAATTTGAGCTTAGGGAAAACCTGTCATTGGTTTAAGTTGCTTATGTCTGCACAAAATATTGTTGCAATGCTAGTTATTAGAGTCAGATTGCAACACCCAACACAAGATTAAAGTAATATATGCAAAGTAAATTCTACATCCGTTTCCAATTTAGGAAACTGCTGGTGAGGGAGTTCTTTGCTGTTTTCAGAAACCCCTCCACCTGCTGATGACATGACAACCTATTTTTTAACCAACATTAAAACACCACCTGTTAGGTAGCATTTGTAGCAGTCTGGAATGCTGGTATCCTGATAACGTTAATAGAATTTTCTATAAAGGATCATAATAAATATAAGAATGGTAAGTGTCATTAATTAAATAATGTGCAACATATGGATGAATTATACTCTATGGCTGTTGAGAACTACACAAATAGACAATGCGCAACCAGCAAGAAAAATGCACATCTTATCTGGGTAAAAGTAATCACAGGAAATAATATAAAACACATTCCTTCATATGAAAAAGCTTGCTACAATTAAAGTATGACTTTGTCATGTTTGTATTTATGATAGTTCATGTTTGACTTAATAACTATCAGCATCACAAAACAGTGTTATAAAATGTTACATACAAGAATGAGATTTTCCCTAGACAATTGCAAAACATCTTCAAATTGTTGTGAGCTCATAAATGGTCATATAATGCAAAACATTATCTGATACAATTTGTTTGTAGCTGCTAAGTGTGTCTCATTAACATTCTAAAAAGTGCTAGTCATCCAGCTCACTCTTAACAATTTATCTTACATGTACTTTAAAATACTAAGGAGAACTACAGTTAGGAGAGCCAATGCCATATCAGTAGACAATAGGCATGCAGTGCATTTCCAGAACCATTTAACTCTCGTACATAACCCTTACATGCAGCATTTTAAACTGCAGTTGTGAGAGATACAAAAAACAACATCCCATTTAAAACAAAGGACAACCCTTGAGACTGTAGGAGCGTCCCTGTAGTAGGCCTCAGTTTTAAAGACGTGTCGCAATATCCGTCATAAGCTGATTCATGTCCAGCTGGTCCCCCATCACTGCCAGTCCTCCACCAATAGGCCATAATCCCCTTTCCATCTGATATACAGTAAACTTGCTGACAAAGGATTTGTGACAAATCTATGTAAGCCTACCAAGGAAATGCAAGAGGTTTCCATGGAGTCTCAACGTTGTTCGTCATTTAAAGTGGGACCATAAACCACCTACAAAATTACTATATACAAAGGAAACAGTGAGACTCTTCATTTTGAACATTGTGCATCCCACAACTACTGTATGTCCCTTTGTCGATGGAATCCAGATTGAAGAGTTCTGTAGGAGGTTGGCATTCCATCAATTATGCATAACGTTTTTCACTTAAAAAAAAAGCATTGGCTTGATATGTACAATATTTACCTTAAATACAGCCTGGTTTTCTGAGATGAATTTCATAACTTAAGTGAACAAACTGCAAAAAGGGGACAAGTTAGTTATTCTGGTGGGTCAATGGTCTACAAATTCCAATTAAAAAAAGGAATGGAAATTATGAGTTGTATGAAGAAAATCCATCAATGGATATCACATTGAAAAAGTCATAGGATAATGCATAGGAAAAATCATAATGTAACAACATAAAATGAATTCAGTAAAAATGTTGTTCCATATGATTGCACACTGACAAAGTATGATAACATTCAGTAACAGTGTTGTGCTATTACATTTTGCACATTAGCAAACTTGAGTGAGAGATTTCCCAGTGTGAGCATTATTTGATAATTATAAATGTGTTGCCACCTTACCAGCTCTCTCTAACTGCTTCGATGTCACTCACTAAATTCTGTGCCAAACAGATCCCAAAAATCTGAAAAAATGATTACACTTTAGAAAGATTCCTAGAGGATCAAACATTATTAAAAACGTCAATGGATAGTATTTAAAAGTACATCAATGCTAATCCAAGAGAATTTAAAGAATCGGGCAAAAGCCTTCCAACCTGTAGTAATGCAATTCCAATGAAGATTCCAGCCACCACAGTCAGGTGGTCTTGAAGCCATTTTTCAAACTGAGGAACACATCCTTTAATATAGATAAATGTCCTTTGCTCAGAATCCTGGTGACACAAACAAGAACAAAACAAAATGTTCACAATCCAAATCTTCTTCCTGATAGTTATGAAGTGGGTCATCAAGAAAGGTTTGTAACTTTGGATCACCAGGCTCATTGTACTGGAAGAAAAACACCCAACATCTCTTAAATGGTCATGGTGATCTTCTAACACTTCCCTTACACTAGCAGTTAACCATCTGAATTTTTGTTGAAAAACCTCCTCACATTTTTTATTCATCTATATACCCTAACATTTCAGAGTAATATCTGGAGAATACGGCGTATGTCTCATATAACGTGTACATGTAGTTAGACCAGGGAATATTATGGGGGATGGGGGACGCATTTCTCCATCATGAGTAATCCTATTCCTACTCAAGTAGTGAGACAGCCAGCCCTCGCATTCTGAAGACTAGGGAGTGGGAAGTGACTCAATGAGCAGTATTGTAGCCTGGGATGAGTATGTTGGAGGCTGGTGACCTCATGTAACCAAATAATCCTACCACTGGCCAGAAAAAAAAACTGTGTACACAGATATTTTACAAGGTTCCATTATTTGTAAATTTATAAACATATTTATGTACTTTTATCAAAGTAGGGAAGGGAAATGCTCACCGCTTTTGCTCGAATGTCGTATCCACACTGAGTGTTTATTACATCTTCCTGTGAAGGGAAGTGAAACTAAGTTGACACATACAGTGAATGTGATGATGCACGTGACACAGCAAACAGTAACATTGGAAGTAAAAGTAAATGTGCTATTACCATAATGACACCACTGTAAATAGATATCTGATGATGCTGATCGGTAGGCCCTGATACATTTACCAGAAAGTTCATACTACACTGAATCTCAATGTTATTCTCCACTTGGCCTAGGACATATATTGCAAATTCCTGTGTTCTAAAAAGCACCAGTTTCTAGTGATCTTTAAATGCATTTTAAGGCAATACACAACTTGCAATTGTATCAATAACATGACCACAAATAAATCTGTTACATTTTCTGACGTATATTTCATAATAGAAGTGTAAGAGTACAAACTACAGTTCATGAATTTGACTTTAACTTGAAAATTAACATGATAAGCCTATTGTGAAAAGACTAACATGAAAAGCCTCACTTCTAAAGAGTTTTGTACTTTGTAACAGTGGTTTAGTGTGCTATAATAATAGATAGTTTAATCACACAAACTGCAATATGTATTACTCTTACTTATGTTCTTATCATGTCATATTATGGGGGGAGAATGTTGGGGGCTACTGATTGCAGCTACTTCCTGTATGTCTTGCCGGCAGAAACGAGTAGGAGTAAACACAGAGTTCTAAATGTCCTGCTTGAATTAGCACTTCTGGCTTCCTTCACTGAGGTTCATATTATCTGACATATATTCTTATGTGTACACACTGATAATTATACATCTGATCAATCTATATGAGCCGTAAAATTGTGCCCTTTGACATGTTGTTGAAAACACATACCGCAGGATCTTTGGTACAGCATGAAAAGGGTACTCCACATTTTTCACGGCTTGGGTTGGAATCAGTGCAGTTAAAGTAGATGTTCATGTTCCAATCATCGGCGCCAAATGCTCCACAACACTCCCACTATTAAGGCAAGCAGACAAAGCAAATACTAGCTCAAATGTCAACAATGTTTCACTGAGATTTGTATTCTAGATGTGTGTAAACCTTTTTCAAACATTACTATAGACACATAAAAAAAAAAACGCCTTACATATTCTTGGGTAAAGTCTATAACGTTTTGGAGGTCAATGTCATCGCGGTATGCTCGGATGTTGCTGTTTATAAAGATGTTGAGCTGGTCCTTGATCCAGTCTTTAAAGACAAAGGCCAGGACTCCAGCCGTCAGCTCCAGAAAGAAGATAATGCCCAGGAACACTGAGAACTAAAATACAGGAATGTTGGGCAATGTCTTTCCACAATTAAACTGAATAGAATTGTATTGAATATATAAGATAAAAAGGGATATAAATTGCCACTCTCTAAAATGTAACCACGATAACATTTTGGATTTTTTATCCATTATTTAATACTACGTCGCTACCATTATGATTATGCAATTGCTGTTAGGTTAAGCATACATTATGTACTGTTAAATATTGTGTAAAAAATTACATGATACGTACAAACTTGAGCAGGAAAGAGTTTTCTCTCAGTGCTCCAATGCAGCCAGCGAATCCTAGGACAAACATTACCCCTCCCACCACCAAAAAGAGCCAGACGGGATCAAAGCCCCCAAGGTCTGTGATAGAGGAGATGTTAGAAAGCACACCCTGGGAGGGAGAGAGAGAGAGAGAGAAAGAGAGAAAGAGAGAGAGAGAGAGAGAGAGAGAGAGAGAGGTGAAAAGTGAGATTTAAAATATTTTAAAGCAGGATGGCTAATTGGACATTATACTGTGAGAGAGAAACAAAAATGGGGAGTATTTAGGCACATTTCTCAACGTCTCAACTAACTGCACACAGGAAAGAAAGACATGCCTTCCTCATTCTCTAAGGCCCATGTTTTAGACTTCCATGCAGATGGATGGGTGTGGAAGTCTAAACATACCAGCTTTAAATTGCCTCCAAAAGGAGTTTAAGTTTTTCTTGACCTCCTACTAAATTTACATTAACCTGAACATGTACTTTCTCTGGCAAAATGAGTATCAGTCAATGTCTATACTGTAAAAATTTTAAAACCTACAATAAAATGCAGAACAAGCTTACCTTCTCGCTCCATGCCCACAGTCCAATACCAAGAAATGCAACTCCAAGTAACTTCGGAACAAATAGAGAGTGAGAGAGAGAGAGAGAGAGAGAGAGAGAGAGAGAGAGAGAGAGAGCGAGAGAGAGAGATTTACGAATAAATTGTAGATATATCTTAAAACCTGTGTTATAATTAAACCAAAATGTGCTAAACTCCATGAACAATATTGTCTGTCAGAACCTTAAGTATCCTGTACAAATATAGGCCTACATGGTTTGAAAAGGAACTTCATGACATAAGTCCATTCACTAAATATTTCACATCTCAGGTCCAATATATAGGCAGGAGAGGCATCCTATACAATAATGAATCTTTAAACTGCCTGAAAACATAATGAAGGCAGTAAAATAGGTTATGCTGGTAGAACCATTGCAGTCATTCAAGCTATCCTCATTCATTTTGATTCGGTTAAGGTATCAAATAATACTTAACAAAGTCTCAGTCTGCAGATGAATTCTAGTGAATTATCATCAAATTATTTAACCCATTTTCTTAATGGTGCTAATAGGACATATGCATGCACTGGGTTTATGTGTTAGGAACATACCAGTCGCATCCCTCTTTGCCAGGCCCTTTACAGTATGTTTACTGATGGAATGGTCATTAGTTGAAAGGGCCATCTACTGGATTTAGAACCAAGGCCATCATCAGCAATAGTCTCGAACATGCAAAACTGAATATCTAGTATCAGAAGTATAAATTTAATTATTTTGGCTATCACGAAAATGTTCTTCTGTGACATGCCACAGTAGAAACGCATTTTTTGTATTCCCTGATATTCAACGGATTCTGGAAAAGGAAAAACAAAAGAAGGCCTTCAATTTCCACGGTTCTCGGAGAAAGAACAAGAGCAAGTGCACAGAACTAACAATGTGTGGCTGTGACGTCATCAAAATGTCTCCTAAAACCCAGTGGGGGAAAAGGGCGCATTTACAGATATTTTAATGATTATTTTAGCAATGAGTCTGAAGATTTTCTGCAAACCAATCTGGGCTGCAAATCGCAATAGATGCAGCAACATCGTCAACCACGAAAGAGGGGTTTCCATTAGATTACGATATCGGTTAACATTGTTATCGCGTTTTATTTACTGAAATAAACGGTGCCTTCGAACAATGAAAGAAACAAAATGATACACCATTATAATAAAAACAATTGTGATATTTAACCTAATAAAAGTATAATAGGCTTTGCTATTTCAACAGGGTAGTCTAGCACATAGGCCTAAATGAACGAGGGAAGGCTAAAATTACACGAGGTACTTACCCAAAATATTATATTAAATCCAAATATGAAGTACTTGATGCAGCAGCTGACTTCATGAGCCTTGAAATGCTTTCCTGACATCATTTGTACGTATTTACAAATGTCGCCCACACCAGAGGGAAATCACATCCAATGGCTTCTGTTTGACAGATCGGTTCGGAAAACCCACCCTTACTTAGGTTACGGTTCGACAAATGCGTCGATCGTCAATTGTTCAGGCTTTGGTCATGACCAACATTTTGCATTTCGTTTGGCAGCTGCCCGCGTTATGCAATTTATATTAGAGTAGACCAACCACCAGCGATCGAATATCTATTCTTGTTGGTACGCTTCCAATAACATACAAAAATCCCCCAGAACTGAATCAGATTAAGAGAGCTCTTCTTCTATCTGATCCATGATCGAGACATAGCTGTATTTGATTGACTTGCATGGTAACGAATAGGCGACCTCTCGCATAGAGGAGGGACTTCCTCCGAAGTTATTTCGTGAGAACATACACAGACAATAGGCCTGTCACAGCCAGTCACAGATAGGTCGTCAAAGACCTACACTAAATTGAAAGTGTAGTTAAACCCAAATTAAATTAGGTTCCGCATATAATAGTCCATGCACATTTTGTCTGAAACAGGAAAAGGCCATTTCTAACATCTCTATGAAAATTTAAAGATGTTGTTTAAGGGGCATGAATATAATATGTCTCTTGTAGCCTATGAAGCTTTTGTGATAGAATTGTGCTTTACCATAACTCTGACTTCATCAATAAGTACATTTCTTATGGACTATTAACTTGGAGAGGTTAGAAACTAGAGCAAAAGGTCAACCATAAAATATGATACAAAAGAACATCCATTATAAAATCCATGCAACGGTTTTTAGCAATTTAACTAAACAGAATACGAATGCCACAATATAACATAAAAAGCCAAAACCTTGGTCATTGCATCAGGGATATGACCTTGTAGCAGGCTACAAATTATTCATAAAAAAATTTGCAATTGAAAATCTTGTCAAATCAAGGGTGTTCTCTTTGATACACTTTTAATTCATCATTCTGGTGATGGGATAATGGTGTCTGAAGCCTCTTCAGTGGCCTAACCACCTCTCTTAATTTGAACAGAAGATGATCCTTTGCCCAGCAATATATTTAATGAACAAATCATTATAAACATAATTCTAAAGAACTATAGCAATATTATAACCAATGATGGTGCTGATATTAAGAGTGTATGGATGTAACACACAATTCACTTTAATCAAAACAAAGTAAACAGCACTTTTTTATATTGGTAGTTTATTTAATGAACTTCCAATATTAGTAAATATAATACTCACTTATAATATATAAAAGTCACATAACAAACATTTCTCTACAAACCTGTAAAATTATGAAAATAAATACTAATGTGCAACTTCATCTATAAATCATTATCGGAAGAGTCAAAGAACATAGTTTATAAGGCTTGTCTGCTATGGTTTCATAATTGTTTCATTTCAACTCGTATAGTACAAATTAGTATTTGGCACAGTCAAAAACTTCATTTATTTTTACTGCTTTCACAACCCTCCTCCAACTAAATAATAAAATACTTATGAACTGTATGTAGAGAATTTTTTTTGGCACTACCTGATGTTCATATAACTGGAATATCAGAAAGGCTATCAAAATATTTTGATAACTAATAACAATATAACTAGGGTCAGAACATGCAAAATAGAGGATATTAACTTTAAAAATAAACCAATCAAAAAAAGTAATAAATCGGGAAGATGACATTTCAAATGTCAAATACAAACTATTCCTCATTAGAAATTGGAACTGTCTTGTAGGTCTCACATAATATTTAGTATAGTAAATACCTGAATGTATCACAATAGTTTACACAAATGCTGCAATACTAAATTCAAAATCATGCACCTTTAAATTTTTATTTTGGTTGTGCTCTATGATTTACAAAAATATAAAAAAATACTCAATATAATATTTTTAATTATCCCTTCATAGACTTCAAGGTTAGGGTTAGGGTTAAGGTATTTCCAGCTATATTTTTAACATGTCACCAATATTCCTTGCTGTTATTACACAATGTTACATTCACATCACAATTCAAATTATTTTTTCAAATCTGTGTTAAACATAATTTGAACTCTTACAAGGATGACAAGTAAATGACCGCTCCCTTACACTAGTGTTTTGTTACGTGATAAATCCTTCCCTTTCAAAATCTGTATGGAAAATTTTACTATTTCTTTACAGCTAAACAACTCATCAACACTGATTAGATTACATTTTGGGGGTTCACAAGTTTTAAAACCGAATTCCACATTGCTCGTTTACACAGTACGTTGCCACAACAAGCATTCATCTTGGCACCAAAAATAATACTAAAACAGAACACAAATAAATACCAACCACTAATGCATTGGTAAATACTCCTTCATTGGTCTCATTTAGCAGTCTCTTGACCTATACAATTAAGTCTTTGGACAAGTGTGCCAAATATCTTGTTTAGTGTTTTACAGGTCATCAATGCTATGAAAATAACTATAACTATGGACTAGCTCCAAGTTATTATTGACCGTTGGAACATATTTTGCCTGAATTATATTTCTTTACTATCAACATCATATGCCATTCCATTGTAGGAATATTTTTGTTAAGGTTATATGATCATGCCATATTGTCCTCACCAACTGTAGACATAAATATTTACGTCAAGATTTGCATTAAATACAGATAGTTTTTGCTGTTAACTGTATCTGTGTTCGAAGTGATCTAATATAGACATCTTAAATGATCCCAAAATAGCTTTATCAAGATGCTTTCTTAATATCAGTCCTGATATGTTGGGCTAATTCCGTGGGCATTTGGCCAATAGATTGTTCACTTATAACAATAAGATTTTAAAGTTTATAAACTAAATATACCTGTACCTATATTGAATAAAGCTCTAATTTTAGGGTTACTTATCTGTACCTGTACATTTCAGACAATGTACATGTTAATGATATGTCGGTATATTACACATTTATTTAACTAAATTATTGCAGAATATGAAGTAATTAAATACAAATAATGAATTAAATGATTTGGTAGATACATTTCTTACATCACCGTGGCATGCGTTAGACCAAATAGTGCACATCACCCACCATGGGAGGAAGCCACGCACTTTAAAAAACTATAAACTTGTTATTTGCACTAAGCCATCGAGAAAGCATGGGGTTTCGAAATATAGAAATCACAAATCTTAGTTTAAAAAGTATTGTAGCATGTAAGAATTTGTAATGTCATGTAAACACATGTTTAACAGCTTAATATATTAATTTGTTAAGTGTTATTTTGAATGCACTGTGCATTAAATATATATTAAAGAGGTTTCCAAAGCCTCCAAACTTGTATCTAATTATGAAGTATATACTATATTATATAAAGAGTAGGTTAAAACGATAGTTTAGAAAGCAATACTAAACTTTATGAGACCACAGTTCTTATAGAATATTGCCACATCGTATTTGAAAATTTGGCGCATTAACAACTACTCTTAACCACCCCCCACTTCACAAAGCCTGAGAATCAATTTGGTGTGTATTAAGCTTTGATGGTTTCCAGGCTAAGAACTCAATTAAAGATAACTTGAGCCTTTGAGGGAGACTAGACTACTTTGGGGTGCCTTTGAGTTTACACAGGGTTGCATAACCATGACTGCATATGTAACAAGGTATATAGACCAAAAGGAAGGAAGGAGGAAGGACTAGGGATCTAGGCCCTTTGCCATGGTATCTGAACTACCAGCTCACCAACATTATCCATTTCTTGTGCATACACCGACACACTTTCTGGGGGCTTGAGAAAGAGGGCTCAAAAAAAGAATGTGTCCTTAAGTCACCTTAATACAAGTTTTCTTGTTCACACAGAGAAGGGTGATGTAGGGGACCCCAATGAATGCCCATTTCTCGTTAGGCCAAAACATTATGACAGGACCTCGCTCTGGAGCCTCAGTAGCCACATCAAAGTAGGCAAAGCACACACAGCCCAAATATGAGGCCAGGCAAATAAGGATGTGCCTATAAAGGGACAAAAATATCAAGGACCAAATTAAGGACAAAATGAACTGGATATACAGTACCAGTCAAATGTTTGGACACACTTTCCTATTCACTGCAATGGGAAAGTGTGTCCAAACATTTGACTGGTACTGAATATTAAATTTGTCTTAATGCATAGGAAGAAATTATAGTCTTGCCTATGGGGTTAAACTAATACACAGGCGTCTAAATATTAGCAGGTGCATCCGAATCACATTGGAAAAGCATTATAATTTCCTTTGCACTCTTCGGAGAGACAAGATCACACAATATGTGAAGATTTACCTTTGACATGGATTTTCCTTCACATACCCCTAGGGGGCATTGAAAAAATAAAAACATATTTCTATTACAGTATGTTAGCTTACCAAGCACAGTGTAGGTATGGAAAGTTGACTGAGGACCACATTTCACAGAAAATCCTGTCACTTATCCAGCAGAGGAGGGCCAGTGCCCACCAGATCCCTGAGATCAGGCCCAGCTTGAAGACACGTGGGTTCTCACACCTGCACAGAACAAGCAGAACATGGGAAAAAAGCGTAGATATCCAAATACACACACAGGAGCGCGCACGCGGACGCGCACGCGCACGCGGACGCGCACGCACACGCACACGCACACACAAACATAAAGAAAGAAAACTTTTAACCCTAAATCAAGGCACATCTTCCGTAAAGACAAAACATAGTGGAGAGGAAGTGCAAAACTAGATTAACTGAGAGCAGAAACTTAACTATATCATTGAAGCAGGAAATTAACCAAAGTGTGAAGGTCAAATAATTTAGTCTAAATAAAAACTATTAAAACACAACACCCCCTTAGCTCACATGACTTGACCTATAATCTCATTGTAAATTGCAGTGGATTAAAGTGTCTGCTAAATTATGAAAATGTAAATGTAAAATGTAAGTCCAATAAACAGAAATGCAAACAAACCCAACACTACACAATGCTGCTGGGCATTTTAGGAGTTACAAGAGAATCCACTGTTAGATTTATGTTATAGTTTCAGTAAGATGTTATTTTAAGTGGAAGTGATAACAGTGTTGTGATGCAATTCTCTTACTCTTACAAATAGTAGATATTGAAAGGAAGGAAGGAAGGAAGAGGAGCCCCATTAGCATCGCAAAATGTTGGATCAATTCAGGGAGACGCAAAGGCCGCAAATTAAAGGATTACACAGCCGCCTTGATAACATAGTCATCATCAAATATTTAGCATAATCTACAGTTTAATAGTCAAAAACAAAAGTTTTTACTATTTACTATTTAATAATGTTCTGAATTCATAGAGTGGCATGCTAGGGACTCATTGTAAGATTAATATCATTTAAAAAAAACAATTCCATAAAAACTTTTTTCTCTCCATCTAGCGTCAATATATCTCAATTGTGCATTGTAATTTACTATGTAAGGGTAGTTAAGAGAAGGCTGGGTAACAAGATTGCATATAACTTTAAGAAAGTAGCATAAAACCCATTTAGATATATTAATATTACTGTTTTTATGGAGAAAATTTTTAAGGCCGTTCCCTTTTAATAACAGTATATAGAGAAACATGATTTAAAATGTATCCATTCACATCTATTGGCAAATACTGAGCTCTCTGTTGTGGTCATTGTTACGTTCATAGTAAACTTCATAGTTGGCAATAATAAAAATATAGGCCTGGTACCAGAAATAATTGATAAACATCATGCTCTTTTTAAAGCGGGTGAAGACATTAGGTCTACAAAAGGAGTGGCATGAAATGTTAAGTGGAAGCTGAAGTGATAAGAACGAAGTCATGGGTTTTGCTGTTCAGCAGTCAAGTTTGCAAAATCAAGCCTATAGTCTATCTGGGGGCAACAGTTACAGGAACTCCGCTACAGGAACTCTTACCCACTTAGCAGGGGGAAAAACAGGCCTCCAAATATCAATAACAGGCAGTACACTATGTCAAGACCTCAAAACAGGTAGAACAATGGATAAATTAAGAAAAAAAAAACTAAGTTGTGAGTCAGTAAAAAAAACAGTAACAGGACCCACTACCCCCCAACACACGCACGCACGCACGCACGCACACACACACGCACACACACACACACACACACACACACACACACACACACCATAAATGACCCATTGTTTTAACATACTCATAAAATAACATAAACTATAACAATTACAAACTGTACAATAGGGTAAATGTGACAAAAACATGCAAAAATAGGTCAAAATAACACAATGGGCCTCATTCACCAATATCACCAAAGTTTTTTCTTATATTTGATCTTAAGACATTTCCTAAGAGAGGTCTACGTCGGATTCACAACGTGTTCTTAAACCGCAGAACTGTTCGCACCTATGTTTTTATTTTGATGAATCCCATTTCTTCGTAAAAGGAAAGCTTGTGACAGTTGTTGCTAATTAGCATAGATAAACGCCTCGCCAATCTTCATTAAAGGGCATGAGACTGCAGGGCCGTGTGCAAATGAGCTGTCAAATTTAGTAGCATCAGTAGTGGATATAAAATAACACAAAAAAAAGATTAATGGGATGATATTACTCGTTCATGGAATGCTGAGTCTGAAGAGGGGAACACAACTACACCGGGCTACACCAAAACAATCTGTGCACAGTTTGCTGCACTGCCTGCACGTATAATGTACAAGACAAGTCTGTTATGCTGAAGGTCATAGGCTGTGTTTGATTGTATCAAAGCACCTTCTTTACTAGCCTATTTTTATCTTTGAAAAGTATTGTTAGCCGACAGAAATGTATTAATACACAGCCATTAAGTTATTACGTATGTTTTCCTATTGCCTCATTGCTATCCAGCTTGTGTCCGCTTTCCTTTATTCGCGCGAGTTTAATTGCAGAGCAGAAACTTGGGTCAGGTTGGGGTTGGACATTTAGATAACAAATCCGGTCCACGCTACAGATTTGGCCCACAAGTTGGCCGGCCGGTCTAGGTTGGGCTTGAATGTTACTGGCCCATTGAGAACTCACTGCACTAGCGATGATGTTAATGATAAAAACATATTGTAGTTTAAATACATTAATATTTTACGACTGTAGGATTTAAGGAGACGTAAGAACAAATTATTTCGAACAAACATTTCGCCCTCAAATGTGCGTAAGTATGCTCTTGAGTATTCGTTGATTTTGTTCTTACACAAGAACAAATCACAAATAAGAACATATTGGTGAATGTCAGAATCTTTGTGAAAACCTGCATAAGTGGGCTTTAAGAAGAAAATTCTTCCTAAGAATGGTTAGTGAATGAGGCCCAATATTTGCATTATATTTCTATCTTGATGTTTCAGGCAGGCTACATTAGGACTCATTGATCATTAACCACACTGTTCTAAATCTTAAAAAAAAAAAATAGTAGTTGGTTAAATGTCTGTAGATCTACTGTTGTATCTCATAGCCATTCAGGCTATAACCATTTAACATATATTCTGTATCGTCGAGTCTGTAACAACATACTCCAATCTCTCCTGCTGTAAAAGTTCCCTCACTTGTTGGACATTCACTGTGAGTAAGTTTTCACCAGTTGAACACATATTGAAGGATTGACTAACCTTTTGAGCTCTGTGATGAGTAATACTGTGCATGGGATTCCCAAGGTCATTAGTGACAATGAGTTGACAACAGGCTTAACAAAAGCCAACCCTGTGGTGATCCCTGACAAGATGGCAATGACCACTTTGAACCTTGATCTGGAGGGAAAAAATGTGAGACATTGGTTAAGATGTTTTTTTGGAAGGGAAATAACTTTGTTTAAAGTAAAATGTTGCTTCCTCCATGAACATGAACTTTAGAATGGTAGACTGAGTTAAGGGAATAGAAAGCCCTGATGGCAGAGTGACAATGGAAAATTGAGTACAGACATGTGATGTAGCTTGTACTGGGGTCAGCTATCTCAGACAGGCCTATTATTAAACATGAACATAAGCAAGTACACCATTGCAAACATAACATGCAAAGAAAGGGTCTCTCAACAAATTGAACTATATAAATTGATTACTATAACAAATGGAAATATATTTCAAAAGAGTTTTATAGAATACAGTGGGATGCACATTTTTAAAGCAGAAACCATTTTATGTGACTACAAAACAATTAAAGGTTACTGTTTGCTCACATACTCAATGTCCTTTTAACTTCTGAGTCTATATTGCATTTTTAACCAAGTTCTACCAACACATGTAGCCGAATAGATTGGGCTGTCATTAAATTACAGTGACCTTCAACTCACCGGTCCTTCCTGAATATTTTGGGGAGATATCGCTTAGGGAACCACATGGCGATAGCACACATGAGCACCCATAGGATTGCCAGCTCATCCAGCATTTGACCAAGAAAGCTAAGGGTAGCATGAAAATACGTGGAACCAATACCTTGGTGAGAGAAAAATACAAGAAAACGATACATAAAAGAAGCATCACATGTTGTGACAAAAGGAATACTATTATGCTGATGTGAAAGCATCCTTCATCAGAATGTACATACGTGTAAATAGGATCATGTCTCTATGGCTACCAATAATACACTAGGATTTAAAAGTAAAAGTAAAAAAATAAATGTGTTACAAATAGATTGTTTGAACATTTTGAAAATATTTAATTGCATTTCCCTAAAACCATTTGTTCTCCCTTCCTGCAGCAGGTTAGACATTCCTTATCGATCTATTCAATAAATTAAAGAAAATATAAGTAGCATTTATTTTGTTGCCGGAGGGGGTAGGACAGAATTGTCGATGCACTTTTTTTATCAGTGTCATGACAGAAACTCTCCAATAACTGCAAAAAGCCCCACCCGAGATTTGCATCTTTCAAGGAATTGCCCAATGTCCATAAATAAGTGGGTAAATAAGGGAAGTACAGCCCTAAACACAAAGCTCACAGCAATCCACAGCAAATCTGTCAATCCACAGCATATGCTTCCTTTGGTAGAGTAAAGTTCAACCTAAACAGCAATAGTCCTCTCATTCACTGAATGTAACCAAATGCTTTCTGATCACACTGTAGAACTATTGTGTGCCAATATACAGAAAGAATGTTTGTTTAACAAAGGTTTGAAGATCCTAGTGAATAATGTGGTCACCCTTAAGGCACAGAGGTTTAGCAAGGGTTGTATACACTGTTGTGACAGTGTATAATGAACTAGCAAATTAACTAAATTATACAATAGCTCTTGTTTTCTGAAAAACTGAGGCATTAACATGTTCAAATATATTGATATTTTCTCTAGAGTAAACTCTAGTGTACCACAATGTGTTCTCCTTGAGATTGTAAACACATTTTCCACTCATTCACTTAAATGGCAAAGCAGAAGAATAACAAGCATAACAGCAATATCTGAAAGGCAAAAGGCAGTTGTCTTTCTTACCGACCACAACTAGTAGAATCCATATGAGATATATCCCACTGTTGAAATGTGTTGCATATTGGCGGAACAAGCACATCAATATAGGCGGTAAAATGAAAAACAAGACGTTGCTGATCTGAAATTGATAGTTGAGGAGAGAAATGTTAGTAGAAATTCAACATTAGACCAAGCAAGTCTTATTCTAATAGTTCATGCTTGCAGTTAAACATAGTTTGCAATTCAGCCTTTAAGCAAGGCCATTCTTAGGCCAATTAAGGCATAACAAAGACAAACGTTACAAGGAACATACTGATATGCATAATCTTATCTGCATTGGTGTTTGGAAAGGACCATGACTATGTTCCCTAATTCAAACTTAAAAAGTATACACCTATCATTCGAAGGTTAATGACTGTGAAAGCAAGCAAATATGCATGCATTAAGAAAAGCATATGCAATAAAGGTATTGATCACAAAGATAGCTATAGATATGGCTCTCTTTACACATAACAGTATTATATAAAATAAATAAATAAACAAATTGACAAAAACTATGTCGTGCACCAACCGTGTTATAGAACTCAGCAATACTGGGGTATATGAGGTAATTCCCTTCACACCAGTCGACATCGGAGCTACCAGCTTGCAACTGGTCCCAAAAAATAATATCAACGTTACTCATGTCTCAACTAGTTCTGGCGATGGACAGCGCCGACAGTATTCCACCGTCACTATTTGTAGCAGCAGTCGATAAAATACCAATACAGAGTGCTAACCTTCTGATCAAATACTACATTTTTAATCTTAAACACCGATTGCTACTTTTTAGCCCACGACGTGACATTCTAAACAAATCTACTTTGCTGAGCATTGTGGCAACGTTAATTTAAGGACGAGTTTCTGGTGTCGCTCTTCACTCTGTACAGTGTCAACTGCGCGCTGTAATCTCTAGTACACTTTTGGTCAGTTCGACGCACGCGCAGTATGATTGCACAGTGCAACATGTTTTTATTAGCTAGTCTCAATTTTGCTCATAGGTTCACGCATAAAATAACAGTTATTTAAGTTTTGCCAATAGTTATTTAAGACGTTGTATTTTTTCAAATCCTTTATTAAAAACATAGAAAATCACCAGCCAGTGAAGTTATTTTGGGTTTTAGAAAATGTAACCGTAATAAATAACAAGGAAAGACGGCTTACAATTCATTTGGTATAATATTAGAAGGTCTACATATAATAAACAATTACAAAAACATAAAATCAGATGATTAGTAAAGTAGTAAACAAAAGGATAAATAATTGAGTTTGTAATATCGCGATATCACGTCGCTTATGTGAGACAACGAAGCGGATATCCGTTCTCTTTTCTGTAGCGGACCGCCGTCGAGTCGGCTTTGCAAAATGAAGGTATGAGGAGTAATCTAATATTGTCTTTACATATAAACTGTTTTATTGAAATAATGTAAAACCAAATAATTCCAGTTATGACACAACACGTAGCAGTGTTTTGGTAAGTAAAGTATGGCTCATAGTTTGAGGATGCATGTTGATTGGGAAGCGTTAGCTAGCGCTGACAGAAAGTTCATCCTCAAATATGGCCGCCTCCTGAATGAGAAATGTGCAGTTTGGGTACGGTTTAATTTTAAGCAAATTTTATTAACCTCTGTTTTCTGACTTGTCAACCACGTATGTAAGTTGACTTGGAGGACTTGTTCGACGTCTCAGTCGACACATCGACGTCATCTTTACTGCTTATCACTAGTTAGCTTACGGCTTACTAACGTGAACCGAACAATTTGTATTCACATTTAAGTTGTCCCGTGCTGCAAGTGCTTTATACATCAGGTGCCACAATAGGCTAAGCGTGGCTGACTTTAATATGTTATTGCAAGGTCGTTTTCACTACTAGTAGTAGCAGCTTGTGTATGCATGTAACGGTTCCATTTAACCAAGAGTTTCTTTCTATTTCTCCCCAAGCTCAACATCTCATTTCCCGCTACTGGCTGCCAGAAACTTATCGAGGTAGATGATGAGCGTAAGCTGCGTACCTTCTATGAGAAGCGAATGGCCACTGAAGTGGCAGCAGACCCTCTGGGAGATGAGTGGAAGGTAAGCGTTGAGATGGAAAGGGTGCATTCTTACTCACTTTCATTGCATCTAGTGTGTTTTTTTTGGCCTGGATGTTACCGTGCAATGAATATTTATTCACCTAGTAGACGTTCTGTCTTTTGTGGTAGTGTTTTCAAACCTCAAGCTGTTTTGAAAGGTGTTCTTGCACACCAGTAGATCCTTTCAGGCTTGTCTGTAGTCTCTAAGGTGGGACAGCGTGTTGCTAAAGTAACTGCAGAGTTGCTTACCAGGTGCAACCTGACCTGACAATGGTTGGTTGAACTGCATTGCTCTCTCATCCCCTTTAAATATATGCTGTTTGATTTTGTTTTGGCTGCCTAACTGCCAACTTCATGTTGTCTTTGTAGGATGTGATCTTTTAAGTCTACCCTAAATGTGACCGGTGTCAATTCTTTACTCTTTTAGGGTTATATGGTGCGTATTAGTGGAGGCAACGACAAACAGGGTTTTCCCATGAAGCAGGGTGTGTTGACTCACGGCCGTGTGCGCCTTTTGCTAAGCAAGGGCCACTCCTGTTACCGCCCCCGCAGGACTGGAGAGCGCAAACGCAAATCTGTTCGTGGTTGCATTGTTGATGCCAACCTCAGCGTTCTCAACTTGGTCATCATTAGAAAAGGTACCATGCCCATGCTCTGTGCCGTTATGATGCACTAGAACATTTGTGTACATGCCCAACTATGTGTGGTGTAGACTCCCAGAAGATTGTTTGTAAAAGGTTTGGCACACCAGTAGATCCTTTCAGACTGGTCTGTAGTCTTTAAGGGGGGACAGTGTGTTGCTAAAGTAACTGCAGAGCTGCTTTCAGATGCAACTGAGCCTTTGACCATGGCTAGTTGGACTGTGTTGCTCTCTCAATTTTAATATGCATGTACAAATTGTGCTGGTGTAGAGGTTTTACTTATTGTAAACTTGGATGCACGTTAACTTTCCTGGGTATAACATGGAAGCGCATAATTGTAACGCTTATCTTTGAGTTGCGGTGTCAAAATTGTGCTGACATTTAAGATGTTGTCCGGTTTTATTTGATCAGGTGAGAAGGAAATTCCTGGTCTGACTGACAGCACTGTCCCTCGCCGCCTGGGTCCCAAGAGAGCTAGCAAGATCCGCAAGCTCTTTAACCTGGCCAAAGAGGATGACGTGAGGCAGTATGTTGTGAGGAGACCCGTGACTAAAGAAGGTAATACTTTATATCTTCCCCATTGACTTTTTTGTTACACTAGAATTGACAAAAATAGTATATTTGCTGTGAACAAAACATGAGTTACCACCGCTTTTATCTCGTACTGTGCCTGGGAATGTTCCGCCTTCCTGCCAACATTCTATATAGTAGGAATGAGGTTTTGGTGGGTTTAGAGTGATTTATTGAAGCTTGTCACTGCCAAATGTCGTCTTAGACTGAGGTCTCATGTTAATGTAAAATTTACTTGCATATAAAGTCTGGCTGCTTGTGTATATTCATCAGATTAACTATAAACACGTCTTGATCATTGGCCTGTGTTTGTTTAAACAAATGTCCGAAGGTGTTTTGTTGCAAACTGCAATGTAACCAATTCCGTGACAAACCTCAGAAGTTGCGTTATGGCATTGTCTTCGCTGGGTCAAACGATTGCCAAGTAGGATTTTTTTTGATGCAAAAATATTAAATCTTCAGACACCTTTCTTCCTTTTAACCTAAGAGCTGTCAGGCCAGATATTTGTATTACTTAAATTTGCCCCTAGATTAGGAAAAAGCAGCACTTAAGTGTAGCCAGCAAGCTAATTATTGTATTTTAAATTAGATTGGCTTATACAACAAAAAAATTTTGTAACATGTATGGCACATCCAGGTTGATTTAATACCCATTAACAGTGATTTGAGTAATGTAATAGTCTAACGAATACTGTCTTTGTTTGAATTGCCTGTTTCCCTGGCATGCTGACGTTTAGACAAATCTTTGTCCCTTTGCTTATTGGGACTTGATTCTTTACATGGTCAAATTGACCAAGTTGGTACATTCATTGTTAGATGTAGAGTGAAAACCAAAGCTCTACACATTACCACATGTACTTTTTGTTCAGGCAAGAAGCCCAGAACCAAGGCTCCCAGAATCCAGAGACTGGTGACTCCCCGTGTGTTGCAGCACAAGCGCCACCGCATTGCCCTGAAGAGGCAGCGCACCCAGAAGAACAAGGAAGAGGCTTCAGAGTACGCCAAGCTGCTGGCCAAGAGGATGAAGGTACGAACTTGACCAGACATCCTCATATATAACATGCTTTACTTTGTTTGGAAAGGGTTCTGGCACACCAGTAGATCCTTTCAGGCTTGTCTGTAGTCTTTAAGGGGGGACAGCGTGTTGCTAAAGTAACTGTAGAGCTGCTTTACCAGGTGCAACCTGACCTGACTATGGCTGGTTGAACTGCATTGCTTTCTCAATTCTCTTGATGCCTTTTCCTGGTTTTAAAGCTTGCACTTTGCCCACTATTTAATTTAAGATGGCATGCGGATTTGAGTTTGGTACAAACTTTACTTGATGCTTTTGGCCATGTATTTACAGGAGGCCAAGGAGAAGCGCAAGGAACAGATTGCCAAGAGACGTCGTCTGTCTTCCTTGAGGGCATCCGCATCCAAATCTGAGTCCAGCCAAAAGTAAAATGTGGAATTAAATAAACTGTTTGCTTAAACTCCTCTCTGTGTTTATTTTTATTTTACGGCCTAAAGCATTGCCAGCTAATTGGAGGACTGAATAGACACCACTTACTGCCATTTTTACTGAGATTAAACTGTTTAGGTCTTAGTTTACCTTTTTCAAGAATTTGATTTTGGACTAAGTGCTTTAAGGGATACTTAATTTATTTGCTTAAACAGTATATGCTGTTCAGGCTAAATAAGTAAGTATATTGTAAGTTCGGGTCATAGGATCAATGCAAGTGAAAGTCAGGTGTTTCTGCCCACCGGCATGTAAAATGGTTAATTCATTGTAGACCACAATGACCATAGATCATAACACGAATCAAACTTTGAGCCAGCACATGCTCTCGCCTTGGCTGGGAATGTCATTAGTTTAGAAAAAATTCAAGAAAGACCCCGATGAAGCAATAGTAATTTTCTCAACTTGTTGGACATTCTGCTGTTTGATTGCGAAATGATGATACAATGTTAAAAATACAACATTTGATATCTGATGAAAAACATCAAAAGACCGAAAATGGGTGAACTATTGCTTTAAGTCATTGGGGCTGCTACTTGCGGCAAGACAAACCAAAAGTCTCAAAACTAGCCAATATAATGGCACCATTTACTGATTTTGTCCTACTCTTACAAGCAGAACTGGAAACTTATGGCCTATAACATTACAGTAAGAACAAGTTGTAGTTCAAAGCGCACCCTAACCATGGACAGACAGTTGAAAGGGTTAGAAGTATCCATCAACTGCAACCTGTGTGAAATCGTACATCTAATCATTTACTGGGAAAAGTTCACTTCCCCATCAGAAGCACATTTCTGGTTGAATATATGAGCAAACAATTGACAAATGTGCAACATGCTAGTAATGCACAAATGGCACACTTAATTCCGAAAAAATTAATAGCACAGCCACGTTAATCTTTCCACATCAATTTGAACCATTTAGGTATTGAAGTGGCAATGCACTTTAGAACTTTGTGTCAATTGTTTTGCAAAAGACTGCGAAAGCAGTTGGTAAACTTAAGGGTTTTGCTGAATGATATCCCCAGTGAAATCAAGTTTATTTACAAAAAGTGCTAAATATGTAAAGTGCAATGTTAAAAGTAAACTAGTATTCAATTGTTAATGGTTACATATTTGGATTAACTGTATAAAGCTAGACCTGCATTTTACCAAATCTTTAAAAGATTAAGTCACTTGTTTAAATACATGCCATTTATTGAATTTAGCAAGGACCAAAAGTATTCACAATATGTAGTATATAACATTTATTTAAACTACATTTCAAAACAATATTTAGCCTTAAATTGTCAAAAAGCATACACATTTTATTAGTTGGGACCCCAGCCCAGGTCTGCCAATTTTAAGCCTTTGGCAAATCAATCCAGATTATGCACACTTAAACTAGTAAGATGAAACATCACAGCCATCAATAGGTGTTGTCAGTAAACATAGTTCTCGTCTTACTCTTGGACATGTCCTGATAGGATACAGGGCACTGGCCTGAAAAAAGAGGCCCTACCATCCAGTTAAGAGGTGGGGTATTCACTAAGTAATTTAAAGTTGCAGTGATGGTATCTGTGCCACCTTTTGATGATGTGTTTTCATGGAAGAAGTTGTTGTAAATCTGAGTAGCACAAAGCAACATGCACACTGCTTGTTGCTGAATGTGATAAGGAAGACTCCGCAGGCTTGGGCCCAAGTTGCGATCTTTATTGTGAGACAGTATCCAACTGTCGAAGACTCCCTGTTAAAACAACAAGTGTTAAAACCACAATATTGTGCAATCAAAACAGCTTCAGCATTGGAGTTGTCACAATTAAACAGCAAAACTAATATCCCTCTCCCCTACATTTACTTAAACTAAAACACACTTGTTCTTTTCACCCATGCACATGCTGTACAATTATACTGTAGCCCTTACATTAACAAGCAGATTGTGTGTGTGTTTAAGATGTTACTAAATACTGGCTATATCTAAACAAAAGTCAGTATTGTGGACTAAAGAGTGCCATTTAACACTACATAAAGTTTAACTGCAATTGCAAAAAAAAAAAATCTAGCTATTACAACTTTTAGACTTGTACCACAGTGTGTGCAACACAATTGGACCGTGCACGCTATTACTTCTAAAATAAATTAAGTGACACCACTTCTGTATCATGAGATGACCCCACTGGTCTCCCCATTCTACCATAAAGTCTTGTCATCTCATTTTAATATCCCTCACTTACCAAGGTTTCCTGCAGTGCACCTTGAGACTGTGGACTGCATACTTGTACAACATGTGTCTTAGCCTGCAGAAAGGCTCTGTTGCATAGTGCAGCCAGGTAGACCAGTGGCACAGAATAGCTAGCTGTGGCAAGGTTAAAGTACCCAAGTGTCTTCATTTCCTCTTCTAAAATTAACAGAAAGGGAACAGAAGGCGATTTATCATATAAACATTCAAATTTATAGCGCAAACTTTAAAATGTAAAACTGTAAATAATTGGTCCCTATTTGAATAGTCTGTTACATGTAACAGACTATTCAAAGCACCTATATAACCTCTCACACGATATGGCAGCACCATCTATGAATTACTTCATACTTGGGATGCTACCATGCTGAATCTACAACAAGCTGATTTGATCTTACAATAAATGCCATTTGGACAAGAATGCACTGAATACAGTTGGTTGATGCACGTACTGTATCTGGACAACAGATAACAATTAACAGAACAAGCTTAGCAACGTTTTAAATGCAATTCACCCTGCCCATATGTTGTTCCTTAGCCAATTGAAAAACATGGCAAATGTTATAGTATACAAAGTTTGGAGCCAGGTATATCACTGACACACTCACCCATTTCAGAAGAAGTAATATCCAGACCGGCCAGACGAACAGTCTTTGCATAGTTTGGGCTCAGTGCCCCTTTGACTGCAATGGTTTTATCTGTCTCTTCCTTTCTATTCCCAACAAAGTCATCGATTAGGTAACAAACACAGACCTTTGCTCCACAAACTGCAGTGCTCACAACATCTCTGGCCTCCCACATCATATTCTTGGCACAAAAAGCAACCTAGAAATTATTCAGATTAGGAAAGTAATGGAAAAAACAAAAAAAAGAACATTCAATGACTAATTTAATTGTTCAAACTTTTAATGTGTGCATTACCCCACATAGAATTGACACATACAAAAAGAACACTAAAAGGAACTGTACCTGTCCTGAAGGTTGACAAAGTATCGGAAAGGTATTCACCAGCATATCAAGACCTTTGCATGCCATACCATTGGCAATTGAAACTAAGAAAAAGGTAATAAAAAATAGTGGATCAGAATAAAGTGAAAACTACATTCTCATATTTTAATTGTGAGTTTTGTTGTTCAAAAGACATCCGTGCAGTGTTAAGTATGCAAATACTTAATCTGCATGTACTCAAATTCCACTTGGAAGTTCTATTCATTTAGTCTGAATCTGGATAGTGAATCCTGCAAGCAACTTTTGATCCAATTGAGAACTTGTCAATCCAAGAGTTTTTGTGTAAAATGTTCTTACTTTGTGGCTCCAGTTTGATAATTACAGGAGCAGCTCTGTCGTAGGTTACTGAAGTAATGGTCTTCATTCCACTCTCTAGTATTTCACATACTGACATGACGTACGGATGGTAACCCTTGGCCTCGCAGTACAGAATAGACACAATTCCACAAGCTGAGTGAACAATTGGCAAGCTGGCCAACCTAAGAACTGCATTCTGTTTAGAAAGATGTACAAATAATGCATTCACACTACCAACAAGCAATTTCATTATTGTCCAGGAAGGACAGAAAGGTTCAGGTAATCCTACTGAATCAAAATACAGAACTCACATTTGGCTGTGACTAGTCTTATCTTCTCATAATTGTAATGCCTGTACATTTTTGTGGTTACTTGTGGCCAATGTTGATGACACACTAACTAACAAGTAGAATTTACAGCTGGGGTGGACATGCCAACATGGAACTGGATAATCGGCACTACAACTTGGTCTATAATGGTGGATCATCTAAAAGTGTTCCCAAGTAAAGTCTTGTGTTTACCTGAGTTGGTTCTGAAGAGTGGTTTTCATTTTTCTGCATTTGCAACATAACTGGTTTATAAAAGCGTTCTCCTGAACATCCACTGTCGACAAAGAGCAACGTGAGTTGGTATGAAAGAGGCCATCCTAAGATAGTTTCAAAGTAGAATCAGGTGTTCTTCAAGTTGATTGTGCACACCTGATGATTTATTGGAGGCTACATTTGCGACTGCTTATTATGCGTGCTTAACATAGCCTACTAAAATATTTAGTAAATATGCCTGAAAATGTTTTCAGAAGGATGTATACGGCGATTCCAAACACAGCGTATCTCTCTACCATCCCTCTCGCATGAATAAAACATTTTTCCTCTTTCAACGGCTCTGGTGTGAAGTTCTGTGAACCAGTTCAGTTTTAGAGCGTTGACGACCAGACGTTCGGGATTCTATTGCCAGTTGCATCCAGATGCGTCACGAATCATTGGCCTGAACTGGCCGACTTGTATTCTATAAACTTAAGGCTCATCAAACATGTGTGACGTCATAAACCATAATTGACTAGCTTGGTTATTGCGTCATTATTTACACTTTTGGTCTCCAGCAGTGCTATGCTCTTTATCATATAGTTTAATCGTTATTTCGGGCTTTATATATTTGCAACAGCAGAGCATATTTCTCGAATATATGTCTTTACCCTAGCCCTATTGGGCTTAGCATTTTTTTTTCATTATAGGCCTATTTTCTCCAACACCAAGACAGGCACTTATTATACAAAAATGACCACCCGATGTCTGTGCCAGATGTGCACATGTGGGTAAGTTTCTACGCCATAGCAAAACCTATAGTTTAGTAGTACAATACGCCAATGATTTATTTTTCTTTTGCAGTCACCATAAGTGTCCACGCTCTCCTCCACCGGCAGTTATTCAAACCTTGACGTCTGACCGGGCGCCAATTATTACAGAGTATCGTGACAAGTTCCACACATACGTCTCTGCACCCCTTCGGACTTCAAAGAAAGCCCGACAAGAAATCCAACTGTTGGAGGGCAATTTTGCTAATTCTACAACTTTCAGGTTGGCATAACAAATATGTGCAATTTGCCCCCAGTACCCAGTATCAATGTTGATGCATCCACCTATTACCATTTTTTTAATGCTGTCCAGATAGTTTAAACAAACTTAATGTCCAGATAGTTTAATCACAATATCAAAGTATTAATAATAATTATTATTATATTGGCGTTTCATAAGGGGGAGGGGGGGTTGGCAGTGAACTTACAGCAATAGTTTGAAACTTTTGGTTGAAGTGTGGCGGACAGTTGGTACCCAATATGTATGTCTAAGCTGAAGAGCAACATCCAATTGTAATGATATTCATGTTTTTTTTCAGAGATAGCTATGTACCTCACAGGTTGACATTGAGACAACCACATGTCCCCAAGGCATGTGATGCTCCAACTGGAGACATGTTATCGAACAGCACATATATGATGGACTTCAAGCCGAACACTGCAAACAAATGCATAACCAAAAAAACAGTGCAATGCAATAGACCAACAGCTAGGATGGACACTAATTCCAACTACCAAGGTATGCACATTTTACCTATGTTAGTTTTGAATTGGATATTTATGTTTGGCACAGGAGAAGTTTGAGTGGTATCTTTTTTTAACAATATTTTATTATTTAATTAAAGCTTGATAATAAACTCATGCACTTTCTTTATCCTCATAATGGCAATGCGTGAATGCAAACCATGCTTTTTTCACATATAAATTTCCTCTGCAATAGCTGATTATCGGTGTTGGGAATTGACCAAGCGAGATCCTATCCGGCCCACTGACAACCTGAAAGTGAATGAGGGCAAGTTTGACATTACCACAACTTGCCAAGACAATTTCTGTCCCAAACCCACTGCAGAGGTTCGTGAAAGCTTGAAGCCCATCGAGCAGATCCTCACACCCCAGCCATTTGAGGGAGAGGCCAGCTACAGCCTTGTTTATGTACCACACCCAGTCCAATGTAGGCAACCAAAGCAGGAAATTCAGTACAAACCCAACAGTGCCCCTCTTAGGGATATATCTGTCCATGCACAAGACTTCAGGGGACAGAGGGGGGAAACAGCTAGTTCTTGTAAACCTAAGACTACCTGGGAAGCCAGTAGCATTCCATTTGAAGGTTCTTCAGAAACTAAAGATCGCTTTAAGCCATGGCTAGTGCCACCTATTTACAAACGTAAGATGGAGAGGTACACACCACCCAAAGGTGGAGTTGATTCGCTTTCAGTGACACATGGTGACTTTATAGGCCAGCAGGGACGACCTGCTCTGTCAGCCCGTCCTCCAATGAAGGCCTGGTGCAAGGGAGTGCCCCTAAACGCATGTTCCACAACCAAAGAGGACTATCGTGTCTGGGAGTCCAAAAAGCGCAGCATCTTTGTGAGTCAGGGGCAGTTTGAACCCCCCTCGGGAGCTTTTGAAGCCACCACTACATGCCGCTCTGACTACACAGCTAAAACAGCACCAAAGACGTGTAACTTCAAACCATCTCCAAGAGTGAGGAGTCCACCGACAATGATTGACGCCAATGCCTACCAAACGAGTTACCGAACCAGTTTTGTTTCCAAGGGATTTAAGCCCTGCCCAGCCAGTTTCAGCAACCCACCTGGCTTTGAATATAGCACTGTAGGAAATAGTGGACATACTCTCTACCGCACGCTCTCAACTGGAGAGAGGGTCAAGAACCGCCCAGCTACAACCACTGCTACAAGCTCAAAGACCAGTCACACTGTTAAGAACAGGCCAGTCTCAGCAACTCTACGTGAAGGCAAAATAATATATTAATCCTCATTCATCATCAGTATGCATGGTTCTTTTCAAGGTGGACATTACTGTTATAAATAAATTGACTTCGTCAGACTGGAAATCTGCCATTATTTTTGTAACAATTTAGAATCCTATGAAGTTGTCAAATTGCATTTCTTACATTATGCAGTGTACATTCTACACTGTTTCTGGATGCAGTAATACATTATTAGGTTACAATTAAGTTACAAATTCTATAATGATGTGTAAAGAGGAAAATTACACTGGAAAAGAGGGCTGTCCATTGCAGATTGAAGGGATTTCTCCAATAAGACGATTTGTTAGGAGGCCAAAGTACAGGGTGACAATCTACTTCAAGATTCAGGTTGCATTATTTCCATGATTTTTAACAAAAAAAATCACTTATTGCAAATTCTATTTGGTCTTTCAGCCAATGTATAAACAATGCCTTGAAATTATTTGCAATATATTTATACAATATAGTAGAATGCTGCCTATTCCGGATAGTAGTAGGTAATTGTTTTCTTTCAGTATGTTGTGTAGACTTAGTAACTGTAATGGAAGTCAGGTGACACTTCAATGTATTTCAGATCAATGGGATTATAAGTATACAATGTATTTTGTAATCAATTCCTAATGTTACTCTAACACTATATTTGAGTATGAACTCTTGCTTTCTGTTGGCTACAATTTGATTTTACGCAAAGGGACTGATTTGATAAGCCATTTTCATTTTAAATCCCTTGCTGTTATGGGGCCTCACTCCGTAGCTGATGACGTTATGTACAAGCTTTCATTCAATCTAAAACAATCTTCAGACTTTTAAACAGATTTAAGGATATATTGTAGTTAGACATGATGTAGGCCTACTTCATAAAATTTGCAATGACAAGAATCTTAAAATTAATAGCTATCATTTATTAAGGAATACATTTTTCTCCTGACTGGTTAAATATAAACTGAATTAACCTTAGCAGTAAAACAACATAATTGGCAACATTTTAGAAAAACATAATTGCATATTATAAATTAGCAAAGAAATCATAAATTGGTCCTAATATGCAGCACCCAGACAAGGTTGACTTTTTACAATATATAATTTGAGTGGGCATTGTTGTTTTCTTTCGCACAAAAAGACGTGAGTTTCCGACAGTATCAATCCTAAAACGATCACATTTGCTTATAATAAATTTCCCAACTTTCTAAAATAATTATCTGGTTCCACATGAAGCATACAAATTGAAAAGTAATAACTACATGATAGCATGAGTCTTGTAATAGAACGTAAGGCTTTAAAAACAGGCAGACACTTCAGTGAGGTAAAATGCATGAAATGCAATGGTTGATGAGTATTTGGCCTTAAACTTAACGCACTGCAGTAGCTAGACATTTAAAAACCTTTTAACTTGAATGTAGCACTTGTTGGGAGCCAATACAATTAAGACCATACCCATGAGATGCACCACGAACTGCTGTTATCCCCACAAGTTTGATATCCTCATTGAAAGATCTCTTAGATTAACAGCTTGAGAAATCACAATGGCCTATACAGTAAGATAGCACTAAAGAAGAGTGTTATTCAGTCCACAATGAATTGACTGATGCCAGCAGTTAGCTAACCACCCACCGATCACAATAGACAGCCCTGGCCAGAGTAATCAGAAGGTACTAGAGCCAGCTAACAGGCAATTCAATTAAAAAGGTTACAGTGCGACCATGAGGCCCACTGAAACCTCATTATGATCTATACATTCCATAAAAGGGCATAAAAACCCTTTTACAAACAAAATGGATCCCCTGTGATCACGGTTCTAACCATCAAAATCAGACTGGCCATTGCTAAAAAAAAATTTAAGAAATGTTTTAAGGTGCACAAAATTCCAAAAGGTGCTCGGGATTAGGGTTTGGGCTCAACAATGATATAGAGAGGAAGATGTCAGAGGTCACTTTACGAGGTCTGGCATTGGACTCCGCCTGTGCTGGCATAGTCATCTTCTTCTGTGTAGTGGTGGTAGTGGCTGCGTCTTTTCCTGTGCTCAAAGTCACAGTCCTCAAGATCTGCATAGATGTAGAGGTCATCGTCCATGCTCTCAGGCTGCTCCGCTTCCAGCTTTTCTGGTAAGTAGCTCTCCAGGACTTTCAACTTCTCTTTAGGAAGGAAGTTGTTTTTCGGGAACACCACCTAAAATAAATCCCAGTATTACCAAAAATGTTATGACACAGCAATGTTTGAATATTTAGTTTAATTACAAAATTAGGTTAATTCAATAATAGGAAGAGGTGCCAACTTAATCGAAACATACAGTAAAGCTGATAACAAGGCGACCCTTCTCAAATGGCCTTCGATGCATGGGCATTCCCTCGTTCAGGACACACTTCTTGTCTCCAGGCTTGATCAGTTCACCTGTAATGCATATGGTTTCAAGAAAATGAATGCCATTTCTATTCACCAAAACCTAGCTCTAAAGTAACTAAATGAACTTGGGAAAGTACCTGGGTGGGAGGTAATAAGGAGGGTTCTGTTGTCTAAGGTCTTGACAGGCTTACGAAAACCACACAGCGCTTCTACCAGCTGCAACTCCATGTTCATGGTCAGGTCAAACTTTTCCCTAGAGGTAACCAAAAATAGGTTGACAAAATATTTAAATACTTTGTTAATAATACATTTTTTCTTTTGTGTGTAGACATCAGCAATTAGTTAATTGGCCAGAGTACGATATTATTTTACCTGGTAAAGAGTGGATGTGCTCTCTGGTCCAAAACAATGATGATATCGCCCGGCTCCAGTCCAGGCTCCTGGTCTCCCTCCCCATGGAAAACTATCTTCTGACCATCCTTCATTCCTGTATCATGAACATGTAATTTATTAAGCCAACCAGACACATACAGCAGTTCAGCTGATTATGCTTGGAGGCTGTACATTTTGGAGTGAACTTTAGAAGAAAGCATAGAAACTGAAAACATTTTTTAATTGTAAAAATACACATTTCAATTTAGTCACACCTTTGTCAATATGGACCTCCAGAATCTTTTTCTGTCGTAGAATCTTGCGGCCGGTACAGGCTTTACAGCGATCCTTGTGGCTGATCCGCTGCCCTTGGCCTTGACAATTGTGGCACACAGTGGACACCTGTTGAACCATCCCTGGGCCAAGCTGGTGCAAGCGGACCTGCATTCCTGTCCCATGGCAGGATACGCACGTCTCAACAGCTCCTTTACGGCCACCACGACCTATGAGTAAAAACTTGAACTCAATTTCATACCAATTGTTCGATAAAAAGTTCTTATTTCCTCACCTAATACTTTAATTCAAAACAATTAAAACAAACAATTAATTAATATTTTTGAACTGTAGTTATTCAGAAAGCAACAATTATTCGTATTGGCTCATTTATTTCCCTTGAAAGCAGCTTTAGTTATATGATAAGTTACCTTCACATCTTTCGCAAATAACATTTTTCTGGAGAGAAAGTTTCTTAGTAACGCCATTGTATAGATCTTCCAATGACACTGTGAGCTGATGAACAACATTCTTGCCTGAAGAAGAAAAATAATAACTTTAGATTATCAATTATTCTTTACACGTTTTAAAATGTATCATTATTTTTCATACAAAGGCATTGCTATGGCACCCTAGCAGGCTGACTAAGCACTGTGGAGCTCATCTAGTTTTAATGTTTTTTGCACGTTTATATATATTTTTATATATATTTTTTATAGGTAGCTAATGTTTTGTTCTTCAAGTGGTATATTTTTCATAACATCGATAATTTTTAACAAATAGTTTAGAAATGGTTGCCTATCAAGACATGACAAGTTGTTTTGGTTTAAATCAAACCATTTAGAGTTGGCTGCTAGCTGGCTAGCCTGGTTGAATGAGATGTGGGTGTGGACAGTGATGGACAAATCTAATCCTAAGGCCTATGGGTCTGTCTGAGAACACCCTTGTTTGGGCCGGTGGAGCCTGCTTGCTTTGCATTGTTTGGAGTGCGCTGCTGGTGAGGTGCACTCACCAGGAAAGGGAATGGCGCCAGCCTAAAGTCTTGCCGTTACACAGATGACCTCAACTGAGGCTGGAATATTTGACAACAACTACAACTACTACTCCTCATGTTCGCAAACATTGCCTGCCGCATCAACTTCGGAGCAACCGAAGACCCTGTTGTGCACAACAACCCAAATGGGACTCCTCCAGCTGTCCATCCCACTTGCATATTCATCCAGACAGGGTCAATGGAAAACTTAGATGTGGAGTTTCTCACGGAACAGACTACTACAATCGGAATGCAACAGATTTTTTATTGTTTGAAATACTTTCCTTATTTTGGTTTGGTTTTTTTCATGTTTCATGAACTGCCTTCTAAACAGGGCATTGATGCAAAAAATTCTTTGCCTCAGTCTGTAAACCCTGAATAAATAAAATACCAATTAATAGTTACTGTACCTCTCCTCTCTCTGTGCATTCGTCCACCTCCACCAAAGAACATGTCAAAGATGTCCATTGGTGATCCAAAGCCACCGCCTCCTCCACCACCAGTACCTCCTTCTTTTATGGCTTTCTCACCTCCACGGTCATACACCTCTCTCTTTTGAGGGTCTGACAGAACCTCATACGCCTGAGAAATCTGTTTGAACTGATGAAAAATGATCAGGAAATAGGAATTGTACTAGTAGGTCTTAATACATTCAGTTAAAGATATCTTTAGTGTGGTGTTTTTGATAAGAGTCAAACAAATGTTCACAAAAGAAAACACGTTATTTAGTATTGTTTGACATAATTATTGTATGTTGTGCAAGCACAATTTCCAAAGATTTTGTGTGGCTAATTTAATTGTAATTAAAATGCTTAGCCTTAGAGCCTATTTTGATATTTTTTGAGACTGCAACCGTGAGCTATTTCTGAACTTACAAGTACGGAAATCTGTCAACCTTTAGGGCAATTCGGTAGAGAGGCTAGAAGATTGACTATAGTTCAATGTGCGCCTCATCCCTCTAACGTTACAACGCTGATCACTTCTGACTGAATCTGAGTAGATGGAAGATAACGTTACAAGTAATTTTTACCTTCTCTCCTTCCGTGGGATTTTTGTCTGGGTGATACTTCAAGGCAAGCTTGCGGTAGGATTTTTTCAGCTCATCTGGTGTAGCATTGGGCTTCACACCCAGACTATCATAAAATCCTGTTTCTTTCACCATGGTTGGCAAAGGGAATTGTGTAACGCTAGTGGAACCTGTGGAACAGAGCAGGGCAGCACAGTCAGATGATACAATATAGCTAAATTAAAAAAGATCCATATTTCCGCTATGTTTTATTTTAAAGAACAAGCATGTATCGCAGCAAGCTAGAAATTTTAGCATGCTAGGAAGTAATGATGTAGCTAACATAACCAACACAGCTACTAAGCTAACACAGCTAGTTAGCTAACATTTATAAGCACAGTCACATGTATCCAACATGGTATTCATCCATTGTATATACGTTACCGTTTGCTTTATTAGTTAACTTCAGAACTAGTAACGTTAACAGACGAACATTTATTAACAATACAATCGAAGTATCTTATGTTGACATACAAAACGCCAGAAACGATGGAAGTTCAATCAAAAGTTGTTAGGCTAGCAGCAAGCTATTGTTAGCCAGCTGATGTGGACGTTTCACTCTGCTTCCAGAATGTTCCAAGGCTGTGGACGTATTCGTGACGTACTTAGTCTGCGCCTTCCACTGAAGGCGGCAAGATCATCAAATATCAATTAAATCTTAGCCGCAACTCACAAGTCTTTGGTGACTGTCTTGTATTCCAAGGTAAGCAGCAAATATATAGAATGAAAACATGCCTATCTGTTGGCTTATCAGCAAGGACTCGAGTGTTAAATCAATCCAGCTACCTCACCTTCAAACAGTTGTTTTGGGTCGTGGTCCAGAAACAACTATCAAAGACAGTAAATGTTCCAGACATCAAGGTATGTTGGCATCCTGAATACATCATCCGAACATCATCACCCCCCCCCCCCCCCCCCCCCCCCCCCACACACACACACACGCGCGCGCACACACAAAAAACATAGTTTCCTTAGTCAGTGTTTACATCACGCCAAGTATTTTAACTATACCATTCCCTTCTCTGCTAGTTGAACTGAAAGCAGAATGCAACAAAGGGTATATCAGAGTTAAACAGGTAAGACACCTGTTGTATGAGAAAAGTTACTTTACCAGGACCACTTAAACTATCTAGCCTTGTTTATTATTCACATTAAGGCAAGTTGTTACATTTTTTTGCATTGTTGTTTCTAAAAACTGTTGATTTATAACCTATTTCCCGTTTTAATTTATTTTCCTTCAAAGCTAGGGACAAACCCTACTAGTGTAGACTCTGTTGTAGTGGGTAAGGGCAATGAAGTGAAACTGAGGCCTGGGCAGCAACTTCATATGGTCAATCAGATGTACCCTTACACTGTACATTTCAAAGCGGATCTTAAGTCAGGCAATGGAAATACTAAGAGGACTTGTGAGTCTGCAACAGGGGATACAGAACTTAAAAGAAAGACTTCACACAGTAAAGCTCCAAGACTCGAAGAAAAAGGCATCCCCTCTACAGACTGTCATGTTGGGGCCACCTCTACCAATGCAGCAATGGGACAGTGGAGTCAAGGACTAAAAACGTCAATGCAAGACCCCAAAATGCAGGTATCTAGACTGTTTTCTGTTCTCCTGGGTGGGATTATATTTGCATCCGTAGACTCCTTTTTGAAGCTATCTGTCTTAACTTATGGTTCTAGTATCTTTGTTATTGAACCAAAAGCTAATTCAAAAAGGGTGAGCCGAGCTTGTGTTTGCGTGCACACTGCACAAAGCGTTGCTTACAGTTGTCAATGCATTCACTTTATGATGCATGCACATTATGATAAAGATGTTATAGACTGTATGAGAATTTTCTTTTTCTCATCTAAATGGATTATGTGCTAAATATGTCAAACATTTCTCCTGCTAGGTTTTCAAGGATGAAAAGGTGGTTGTTATAAAAGATAAATATCCCAAGGCTCGCTACCACTGGCTGGTTCTTCCCTGGGAGGCTATTCCTAATCTAAAGGCCTTGCGTGGGGAACATTGTGACCTGGTAAAGCACATGCAGCAGATAGCTGAGAGGATGGTTCAACAAAACTTAGATGCCAGTGTGCTGCATTTTCGTATGGGCTACCATGCCATCCCCAGTATGAGGTAAGGGCTAGTCCTTTTGATGGTCAAAAAGTCACAGTGCAGATAGCCACTTCATGTGTTAAGGGAATTGCACTGTTTTGAACTTATTTCTTTACCAAATGTCACATATATTTTCTTTGCAGCCACGTCCACCTCCATGTGATTAGTGAGGACTTTGACTCCCCTTGCTTAAAGAACAAAAAGCATTGGAATTCATTCACAACTGACTATTTCATTGATTCTGAAAGTAAGGGCATATATTTAAAAAAAAAATTATTATTACAAACATTGCTTTTAGGGTTTTTTCTGTTTTGATGACACATAGTGCATTTGTTTCACAGAGGTCATTTCCATGTTGGAAAAGGATGGAAAGGTCACAGTCAAAGACGGAACCAGTGAACTATTGAAACTTCCTCTTCGCTGTCATGTGTGCCACAAAGAGCTCTCAACTATACCAAGTCTTAAAGAACATTTGAAATTGCACCTGCCCAAATGAGAATCGATCAGAATAAACAAAATTTCCACCTTTTACTATGCTGTACTTAAGAACAGATTGCAATATGGCAGCCAAATGTTTCTTAAATGTTGTCTTGTTTATAGTTCTTGGTTTAAGGGTTCATTGACCAGTTGTTTGTCATAGGATTATTTGACAGTTGAGTAGCATGTTTCAACAACAAATACAATAAATCTAAAGGGATAGATTTTCCAGTGTATTGAACTGAATTACGTGGTTGAAAAACATTACTACATAGGCTTTTCTTGAACCTTCACAAACCAGTGCAAGGATATAGTTAAGCTCAATTTCTGATACATGTGATTGAAATGTACTATAGTATAGGTCTCTGGATGAAATTGTAATGATAAAGTAGTCTAAGATATCAGCTGTTTATCAACAGGTGTCACTGTCCACTATCCCCCTCCCAACTCAGCCGCTTTTATAATAGACCATATGATATGTGGAGAGAGACAACAGGGCCGCCCACACATAGGGAGTTAATAAATAAAGACAATGGAATATAATTGTAACCCTTTATATTTCTCTTTGTGAGATTTTTCTTGTGGTGTGGGCCTCTTTCTCCTTTATCTCAAAGAGTTACCAAACACTTTTAAGTAAATAAAATAAAATAAAATAACTTTTTCAGCTGAAATCATAAGCCTATTGTGCTCATTTTTTACAACCTTTACATATTTTTACAGAATGCTGTGAAATAGATTCAGTTTCTTTATACATTTTTCTAAAATGCATAAAGGCTAACAAATCCAAAAAATTTGTCCTGAACCAGTAGGAGTTGTAAAACACAACATTTGAATATTGCTTTATTCCATCAAGAAAGCTTGTCACTTTTTAATAACAAGAGTTTCTTATGAGAAATTTGAAATACATATTATATGGCCACATATTATATGGCCGGTTAGCTCAGTTGGTTAGAGCGTGGTGCTAATAACGCCAAGGTCGCGGGTTCGATCCCCGTACTGGCCATGTGCGTTTCTTTTGTCTCCCATTTGCAAACTGAGGTAGATGTTGGAAAATTTGTATTAGTTGTCCATATTCCGGTTAAATATAATCACGTCCGACCCACACTATGGTGAATTAATATGATCAATATACTCAATTGATTTAGCATTATTATGATCAAACATCTTTCAGTGGTGTGTCAGCATACTGCTTTTGCAAAACTTTCAATATTTCATTATAGGATAACAGCCCAGTTGGGTAGTTAACATCAACTTCTCAAATTTTCATTGCAATTCAACCTGCAGCACGTTGCACTACTGCCACAATGTGTTTGGGCAATAAGAAAATCTTTAATTTGTACTTTATTATTACTTTATTTTGTTTTACTTTATCTTATACCCTGACATTATATTTGCACAGTGCTACCTAGGGAAATCAATCTCTCAGGATAGTCATCCAAGTAAAAAGAACAAGTAAAGCAGTCTAGGGCAGGATGCTTAGTTTATTTACAATTTACAATGCCTACATCTGTCAATTAAATACCAGCAAAAGGCACCATACAAAGCAGACTGGATGGCCTACTATGACAAGATAAACTTTCGCCCAACATTTCGATTTCAACCAGGCCAGACAACGTAGCCTTACGCATTCCTTGCCAACTTCCATATCAGACAACTGTGCGTTCTGTCTAATTCTGTTTTAAGGGGAATCAAGTTAGCATGTCAATACCATTAGGTTATATTCAGTATGGTGCAGTTATGCATTCCTAGTACTTTGATACACTTTAAATAGTAGATCACAATCAGTGTATATAGGATTATTATAGGACTTGATTGAAAAGAAAACATTTTCATCTCCGTAAACTGAATTCTCTATCCTCATCGGGAACCATCAGATGATCCATTGGGGCACGAGAATCGTCACCAATTTCCTGGAAAGAGTACTCTTCACTTTCACAGGCAGTGCTATTGGCACCCTGCAGGCAGTCCTTGGATAGCCGTTGCTGTCTCTCTTCACTGTCACTGTCACTGCTCTCATCACTCTCACTGCTTTCACTACTGGTATTCTCCCCACTCTTACTGCTATCTGCGTTACTAGATATTAAGGAGCTGGAGTCCGAGCTCTCACTACTATTGTTGCTTTCACTATACATTGCTTCGGCACCTATGACATCAAGCCCTTTTGACAGACTCTTTTCTAACGAGAGACCTCCGGTATTCTGTGTCGTGGCAGTTGTATGTCCAAAAGCTATTGCGGTCGTAGTGGGGGTGTGATGGAGCCGTTTCTCTGTTTCTTTGGTAGCCACTTGGTTTGGTTGACGCTTGACCTCAATGCTGCTCTTGTCATCAGTGCTCAGGACTTGAACAAAACTTTCAAATACTCGAATCCATCCCTGATCCAAAGATAGGCACACATGATTTAGTTGTTGACCTTTCATTCACAACCACATCAGTCATCAGCGGAATGTGGGCAACTAAAATAAAATGACTGTCGGTCTTCAAGAACTGTCTTATAATTCAGCTGTTCATATTGAACATGCTTTTATGAGCGGAACCAAAATTACATTAGATCTCACAGCATACAGATTTTTAGATAAAAAATGTATATTCTCCCCACTGCCCAAATGGCTGTCCCTGCTTTTTCCAATGTTACTAGAATCAGTCTAGAGGGGGGTTACAATATAAAAAAATAAATAGAAATGATACAATGCATAAAGAAATTCTGATGCTTAATTAACATAGGTACAACTCAAATAACGTATGAAAGTTTTATACTGTATATATAATATTTTTGTGTTTTTCTAAAGTTCTGTAATGCTATTGGTCTTACCCTGAATTCATGTGACTGACTTTAACTATCGTTTCTTTCTGTTTCTTGGATGCTCATGCAATGCTAGAAACCAGAAAATAACTATAACCAGATTTCTTATTGTATGATATTTTAATGGTTGGACAAAGTATGTGATTGCACACCTTTTCCTCGGATATCGATTCTGAAGAGTCTGATTCAGATTCAGAAGACTGAAAAAATAAAAGGTAATCATTAAGTCCAGTCTTATTGGTCAAATTCAACAGGGAACATTAAATGTTTTTCAATCTGGCGGAACAGAAAATGTACTGAGGTATTTACTTTAGAGCTCTGGAAAAAAAAGGTTTTCCAAAAAGAGAAGAAATATTAATTTGGTTCTGATGCCCAAGGTCACACCATGTCAAGCACATGCTATGGTTACCTGAAGATCTGAAGTTTGACTTTCTTCAGAAGACTTGGAGTTGAACAAACTCTGAGAATAAAACAAAAAAGAGCTATGACTTCACACAATAACAACATGATGACTCAAATCAAAATCTCATTTCAATGATAGCATTTATCTGGACCATTACCCCAACAACTGTTGAACTGATTGTTTTCAACGTGAAGTTTAGCTAAAAAGATTCTGCTAATACACAAGGATATTGTTTTATTCAGGACTCTCACACCTTCCCATAATAATATCATGTAAATTTGTATGTTTTTGTTTTCATACCACTCACCCCATTTGATTCAATTCTTTCCGTTTTCACTACAACTTTATAAACAATCTGTACCAAAAAGGGACACATTAGGATTCAAAACATTAGCAGTATTGACCAAGAAACATCTTTGTGAAATGGTGAAAAGTTACCGGATTGCTGAAAGCTGCAGCCACCAAGTAAAGCATTAGAAGGCCAACCTTCATTCTATAAAGCATAGAGACAATATACATAGATAATATTGTTCTTTCAAACATAGACATAAAAGTGCCATCACCAGGAAACAATTATATCAGCATTTACAATCGTCAACAATAAACACTACCTACTTTATTCCCGTCAAATTTAAATTATTTTATAAAACACAAGCATCATCATTACCTTATCTTTTGCTTTCGTCAAATTCAGATGATGAGCTAAATTGTGATGTTGCTAGCTACTGGTGCCATTGCAGTGTTTTGAAACATCTGGCTTTATACTATTCTAGTTTAGTAGTAGGCTGGCTTTAAACAAAATACCAATGTTTGTGAATTTGGTCAGTGTAGATCCTACGGATTATTATGTAACTCACCAGAGCCTTCAATTATGAAGATTGCATCATTTCCTCCTTGCATACTTGACTCTACCATGCCATGTCTTGTGTTGTCGGACAGTAAAAGTGTTTGCATACACTGGCTGATTGGTGTATATTTTTAAGCCCCCTCAATCAACCCTCTGCTTCCTCCTTTTCTTCCTCCTGACTGTTAAGTAAAATGTAATTTGCATGCTTAAACAGGGTTTGTGGGCTCTTAAAAAAAACAAGCACACCCACACCAGGAGGAAAGGCGGGTCAAATAAGAACTTGTTTATTTCCTATGGCATTTTCCTTTTTACTTTTTCTAGTAGTCTAGTCTATAAACAAACTAGTACAACAAAATACTGTACTGTTCTTCATTTGAATTCTTATTGCAGGTAATTGTCATGTGTCTAACTATTGGTTCTGCTAAATCCCATTTTCTGGAGTCCATAATGAGTTAATGGGCTCAAAGGAGCTTGCCGCCTTAATTATGCATTCTGATCTTATTTCTGGAAATTAGTGTAATGAATTGTTTCCTGGAAATCCATATATGGCCAGTCCATTTCCAGCCTAAGGAATTCCTTCACCAAACCAAAAGCGATTTCAACCCTGCCAACAGACTGTATAATTACATTACATCACCAATCGCGTGTTTTTCACACCACAGCTTCTAATCGAGAAGAGTGAGCGACGATTGATTGTGGTTAGCGCAAAAACAAGGACTCAGCATTGTTATAATTGAGAAATGTATCAAACTTAATAAAAGCTCATTCTAACCAGATTGTTTCTGCTGCGCTGTTCATAATTGGTAAAAGTGCTAACGACGGCTACGTGAGTTCTATTGGGGTTACTCAATATTTACACGGAGTAGTCTCTTCCTGTTTTCTTTCTTGGCCAGGACAGACGCTGTGCAGTGTGCACACCAATACGAGGACGCTCACGCACCGGGGAAAAAAACGAATCGGCCAACTACCGGACGTACATCGCTTTGCATGGGGACGAACGTGACTGGCTGCACTCCGAAACATGTGACACAAAACGCACCTACTGTCTCTACTGGACATTGACACGTTCAAAGACTGGTGTGAATATCACCCACAGACACCTAACTAGTTGATTGTTTTAGGCAAGCTTTTATTGTGATTTCATTGAGTGTATTGATTTGTATGATTTTAAATGTTTATAAATTAGAAAAACGTTTTACCACAACCATTTCTCATGTGTTTGAGGGCTGTGGGGACAAAAGTTAGTTTGTCAGTTGGCCCCATGTGCAGTTGGGCCCAGTACCAACCTAGCAAAGGGATTTAAAAAAATTGCTAGGGAATATGTTGACTATGGCCAAGGTAAAACTTACGTGCGCTTGGATGTTGGCCAACATCTTAATGTTGTTGCCTTCACATAATAATACGATATTTTTTAAGATATGTAGGCCTACGTTTTTTTGTCTGAATACCCATATCAACAGTCTTTACTATTATTACTTACTATAATCACAAATACCTGGGCAATCAAAAGCAAACCAACGGTGTGAATTCAACAGTCACCAGATGGCCTCTAGTGGCTGAAAAAAGTAAGTAAATATATTTAAAACTACATCAAAGTCATATGTTGACATTTAGAGCAAGTCATACTACACAAGCTTATTTCTCTTTTCTGTTTGCTTTGTTTTCCTTACATGTGTTCCTCCATTAGAAATCTCCTATAAGTATTGATGTGCATTAAACATTTCATACTGTATAGTCGCACCATAAGGTTAGAATTTTTGCTTGAGCGACAAATAATGTTTAGAATACTATAACTATATTGCATTATTTTCTTAGTCAGTTTCTCCTGCTCATATCTTTGTCCCTGTCCATAGCAGTGAAACTTCGTAGAGACCCTCCCTTTGCTACCCTGGGGAAACGCCTGACACAATACACCCAGGGGTACGTATATGTGTGCAGTGTGCTGCTGTGTGGACAGAGAGTTTGCTGTATTTGATGAGAAGAGAACTCCTAAAGTTCAATACAGCTGTGTGTTTGGAGTGTGTGTTTGTGTGTTATTCCAATTACTCTTCTTGCTGCCATCAACCTCAGGTAAAGTCTTATTTAATTATATTTTCTGACACACAGATACATATTGTCTGATGATGAATGACCAATAGTGATGGATGTGACAAGCTATAGAAAGTGAATTTGGAGAAGCTACAATGCATTTATGATTGATGTTATAAAACAATTTGTAATTGCTGCATTTAACAACTTCCATACATTATTTTACAAACTAGGTAACCGGATTTCAAATTAAATTCAAATTATTTCAAATTTTAATCTTATCTTACTGATGCTCAGTGTAAATGGTGTGCACATGGCTTATTATATTCAAATCTATATGTTTTTTTAGGCAAAAATGTATGAATCGTCCAAAAATAAATATATTTGGCATGCAATTGGCCTCCCAAACTTCAACTAGCATCACCTTTTGGGTCTAACTCAGAGCCCTATTGTTTCCCTGGATAGAGCCAGTAACTTCAGCATTGTGTCAGCTTCTCAGAGGCATAAAGTTTGTGGACTTAGTCAACTCTTTTCCAGTCTGGTAGCTTCGGGTGTTTACTTTAACCTCCTCTGGGCTATGAATGGGACTTTTGAGAGAAAGGCACATCTAAGAGCCCGGGTGCCTTGACAACGAGGCCCAGCCTGTGGTCTCCAATGGATGGCCATGTTAGCTCTCACAGCATACAGATGCACTGTGCTACTTCAATGACTTAAAAAAAGGATTTGCCACGTTTATGTGTCTGTTTACGAACCGTTATGATTCACTTTCTAAAATGGTTATGGTTTATTTATCAATGTTATGTGAGGATAAATATGTTGATGAATGGCATTGAAAACAGAACATCATGCATGGAATCAGATTACACTACGCAAATGAGTTGCAACACATTAAGTTCGATTGAGCTCTCACAATAATTGTTGTTGCAGGCATGAGGGCAAGCCTACTACTATTTTGCTTGCTGCTGGCAGAATTTTCTGTTTTTGTGAGTAAACACAATTTTAAAATCAAGTTTGTCAATATCAACATGAAAGTAATTTTAAGACCTAAAGAAAGTGTATTAACCGATAATGATTCCTATTCAATTCTTGATGATTTGATTATCACTGCATTTCCAAAGGTAAAAGGCAAACCACGTGGAAAACATCATGCCGTTTCACAGTTCTCATCCTCATCTAAGGAAAAGGTCAATTGGAAGATTACATAACATAAAATCAGATTTGTAAAAGTGTATTTCAGGGATATCCTAATTTCATATATAGCAACGTCAATACACTTTAATATTTCTCGTTTTAGGACATGGTTATCCCAGAGGAGGCCAATGAGGCACAGGTCCTCCCCACCTTGGTCACAATTGAGGCCAGCAGGCAGGAAGAGGAGGACGAGGAGATGAGCTCCCTGGGCAGCATCAGCAGCAACAAGGAGGAGGAAGAGTTAGAGGAGACAGAACAGAGTGAGCGGAGCATCCCAGTCTTGCTGAGTGAAGATGAACTGGTGGACCTCCTGAAGGAGGAGTCCAAGGAAAAGGAGAGGGAGGAGGGGGAGCTGGAATCTGAGGAAGCTGTGGCACAGATTAGAGAGGAAGAAGATGAGGAGACAGAGGAGACTGAGGAGGACAAAGTGGTCAGGGCTGTTAAGGAGATGAATGAAGAAGAGGGTGAGAAAGAGGTGGAGGAGGAAGAGGTGGAGGACATGTCATTGGTCGCAGGGAAAGATAAGAAAGAAGAAGTTTCTGTTAGTGTAGCTGGTGGAGGTGAGCAGGAATCCGACGGCAGCACAGAGTCAGAGAACCCTGTCAATCTGGGCTTGGTCGGCGACAGTGACATGTTACAACCCCTCCAGACAGACCTAGTGGGTTTGAAACCGCCTAATGTTGACTCTAAGCTACTCACAAAGGAGGAAATGGAAGTGGGAAATATCAAAGAGGAGAAAAAGCTGGTTAGCGATGAAGAAATGCCCACCATAACGAGTTACGTTGAATTTGACATGCAAAACACAGAGGCGTTAGAGAGTGAGGAGGTGCCAGATCAAGAACAGCTCCCTGAAGGAAGCAGAGGTGCCCAGGCCAAATCTCAAGAGCAGATTGATATTGAAAAAGACTCTGAAGTGGAAGCTAAGCTCCAAGAGTCTAAAAACAGTGTGGAGCTTGGACTGGCACAACTCGACGGAAAGGGGGATGAAGAGGTGGATGTGGAGAAGAGTGCTAGTATCAATAAGGGCAAGAGCAGAAAGCAGAAGAAGAAGCATAGAGTGAGGAAGCACCCTCCACAGAGAGACGAAGTCCATCCTGCAGAGGGCCACCACAACCGCGAGGAAGCTGCCCAGAAGCCCAAGAGAAGGAGAGCGGGAAAATGGGTAATCTTTCCATAGGTTAAATGTAGATTTTATTTTTATGTTTTTTTGTTTGTCAGGAGCTATAAGAAAGGTTTTTGAATATTGTAATATTTTTCATTTGAAAAACGTAATTAACAGGTTTCTCCTGGGGTTTTCAATTGGCTCTCCCTGCTGTGCTCTACCAGGCTCCATCAGTGGGTATGAACCCTGTGCAGATAAGAGCCACTGTGGACCTCTACCCCAGTGCCAGACCCTTTCAGGGGGCAGGATTCGACGGCCCAGAAGCCTCCGGTGGTGAGAACGCTCGTAAATCAATACCTTACCCACCCCCACAGAACCCCAGCTTACCCCAACACGCTCTTGTGGAATCTGCTGACCTGGCCCTTTGGCTAAAACTACCAGATGAATAACGCCATTCCATTTCACGGTCACTACCACAACACAACTCGGCCGGCTTACACTTTCAATACAAAAGATCACGTTGAATTTAGGGACTGTTTAGGGACTGTATAAACTCAAACAGCAACGGAATGCTTGGGCGGATGTGATGTGCTTTTAGTAGATTTTGTACAGAATTCTACCAGGGGTTTGAATAGATTTGTTCATCGCTAATAAGATCTTAGCTAAGAGTGATGAGCATTTGTTGGAGCAAAACGGTCAATTGTAAGACTTTGAGAGTTTAAATGTTAAGTCAGAGAGATTGTGTTATTGCAACATGTTTGTATTCTCTCTTAGATCCATGTGAATACTTCCACTGTAAACGTGGAAAGGCCTGCAAGCTCAATGAGGACAAAAAGCCATTCTGTGTGTGCCAAGAACCCACAGAATGTCCACAAAGTGCCAATGAACATGACAACGTGAGTAAAGATAAGTTAACATACGTTTGCTAGCTAAACATGTTCATCAAAAAGACCCTTCAGTATTCATCTGTTTCGGTGTCCAATGTGAACAGGTTTGTGGGACGGACAATACCACATACGACACATCATGTGAGCTCTTTGCTACCAAATGCAATCTAGAGGGCACCAAGAGAGGCCACAAACTGCAGCTAGACTACACCGGATCCTGCAAATGTAAGACCAACCACTACATAAGTAGGACCAGCAAATTTCTATAAATATCTAGGTTAGAATATACGACAATATTATCAATTCCATATCCGAACACACAATGCCCCCCCCCCCCCCCCCACACACACACACACATACACTCTCTCTGTCACGCTCTTTCAGTCATTGCGCAATGCCTCAACACTGAGCTGATCCAGTTTCCTCTGAGGATGAGGGACTGGCTAAAGAACGTGCTGCTGCAGCTCTATGAGCAGGACTCCATGTCCCCTGGCTTCCTTACCCCGAAACAGCGCCTCAGAGTAAGGCGTCAGATTCTTTTTGTTTATAAACAAATATAAACTGGAAAGTAGCATCTTAAGGTATATTCAGTTCTTTGAATTACTTCGCTGTAATCTCTTCCCCATAACACGAGGATGTGTTTGGTGATACTGTGTAACCGCTAGGTGAAGAAGATCTCTGAGAGTGAGAGGCGTCTCCGTGCAGGGGACCACCCTATCGAGTTGCTAGTCCAGGACTTTGAAAAGAACTACAACATGTACATCTACCCTGTCCACTGGCAGTTTGCCCAGATGGACCAGCATCCTTCTGACAGGTAGTGCATGATTTTATTTTTTTTAAATGGGTCTGTTGGGGAATATTTTCCTTTACCACAGAACAGATCTCGTTTTTGCGTCAAACATACAGTCTACTCACCATTATTGTATGAAAAATGTGTGAAAGAATCAGATTGTCGGAATGTTTACGTCAATGCTGCCTCGAGTAGCACTGCACAAATTGCATCTTAGTGTTTCTTTTGCGGTCCCTGTCCAGGTTTCTGAGCCACTCAGAGCTGGCCCCTCTCAGGGTTCCCCTGGTGCCCATGGAGCACTGCACATCCCGCTTCTTCCAGGATTGTGATGCTGACAAGGACAAGCAAGTCTCCTTCAGGGAGTGGGCTCAATGCTTTGGCATCAAGGACGGTAAGAGTGGTTGTTTGGGTGATTAGATCTTTTATATTTGGTTACTTACATATTTTCAATATTTGAAGTGTGACTTTTGCTCACTAATTACTTCCTGTACGTACATTGACCTCGTTGTTAACTCCACAGAGGACATGGATGTGAACCTACTGTTCTGAGCCTCACACAGTAACCCAGCCTGCTGAAACCTACTTTAACCATACATAGAACAAGCAGAGACAGATCACCAACCTGGACCACATTCTACAAGGGAGGCAGTGAGACTATGGAAGTGTATAGCGGCCAAAATTTAAAGGAAAAGTCCAACTCGAAAATGTAAAAAAATGGGATTGCAATTTCGATTGCAAGTTGCGTGCTCAACATCTCGGTCATAATTAAAATCCAAATGCAAAAGATGTTTTTGTATTTTAATTTTCACGTTGGTGTACAGCCAATGTATGCCAAATTTCAAATGAAAAAGCATCATCCGTTTGACTTTTATTTTATTTTATATTATATTTTATTTCTGTTTATATTGGTGAGAATATTCTGTTGTTAAACAAGGCACTGTGAAGGCCAGAATCATTTGACCTTCCTTAATCTTAAGATAATGTATCCATTAGAAACAGCTAAAACTGGCCAAATGTCATAAGAATAAATGTCTTGGAAATCTGTCAAGTTGACCAATTGGCTGAGTGAATGCTGCAGATGTTTGCCTCATGCCATGTCAAATGCTTTATTAACAACTCTAATAAAGGCTTCATTGTGACCATTTGGGCTTTAATGCTTCTCAATACGTTTTTAATATGCATACTGTGCATATTAATATGTAACACAAGGTATAATATTGTAACATATAAGTTTAAAATAACTCGCTAAGTGGCAGAGATGAGTAGTAGAACTGGGTGATATCAGCGCTTAATCAGAAGTGACATCTTCAACCAGCAAAGCTTGATAATGAGGATGTTAGCCTGTGTCCTGAAACCTTGGTGTGGAACAGGCCATCATGAATAAGTATTGTCACATATAACCTCTAATTACAGTATTGGTCACTTGCCTGACGTGCCTTAGACAACAACAGGTGTTAAGATTGACATCAGCAGCTTCAGCATGATTGGAGCACTGAAGATTGTCGAAGAGGAGGCTCTCTATATAAGAAGTTAGAGGAGTCTCTCCGTACAAGACAGTAGCAAGCATTCAGTCCTGAGCCACATGCTGTCAAGGAAACAACATGTTTTGTATTCTGTGGGTCATCTTCCAGATCATGGCACTGCTGGTGGGTGTTGGTGGGTCTTCTGGTAGTGCAGAAGCTGCCGGAAATAGAGGAGGAAACGGGAATGGAGAAGGAAACGGGAATGGAGGAGTGGCTGGTAAGCCTCCAAACCCAGGGCTTCCCAACGGTGTCCCAGGGAATGGACTGCCCTTCTTGGCACAGCTTGTGCCGGTGGGTGGAGCGTTTCTAGTTCAGCAGCCGGGTGCCGCTATTGGCCAGGCCCCAGTACCCCAGATGGTCCCTATCGGCTCACTCCAGCAAATTGGAGCATTTTCTGTAGGACAAGCAGGAGCAGCCAATGGGGTGATACAGCCACAAGGACAACTGCCTCAACTAGCCAATGGGGCCATTCCCGTGTTTGCCATACTGCCACAGGCAAATGGTCTGGGAGGCCCACAGAGTCCAATGTTAATCCCTGGGCAACAAGTGCAGATAATACCATTAAATGGAGGGAACAATCTGCAGCCGCCAGCGATCGGTGGGAATGTGGCGGTGGCCAAGGCCCGAGTCAAGCATTCAGTGGCAGCCCATCCCAGGAGGCTGCAGATTGTCACCAATGAAGTGGAGGAGTCCTCTGGTGTGGATACCGAGGAACAGCTGACCAACTGATACCTGGACAGTCCATTATCTTCATTTCAATGTGTCGTAGCATGCTTCATAATGAAATGACCTATTCCTATTTAAATAATATCTTCACTGGTCCTACATATGTTTTATGATCTTGCATTCAAATAAACAACAGTATGACTATTGATGCCATTGCAGTTGAATGATTACTTTAATAGTCCTTTTAAAATTTTGAACCTAATGAATTACTGTGTACTGATACATGTTCACTCATTTGTAAGAGTGCTGACAAATATGAGTCCCGTAAGAGCAACAATGTGTCAACATTAAAGTCAAAGTGTCAGCCAGCCCAAACAATCAAATAAAATGAAATTAATTAATACAATTTAAAATAAAGGCCATCATTTACTCAATTGTTTGGGTGTTCATGAGTTTGTGTAACAGATACTTTAAAAACCCCAGTTGCTCCCTTTTCTATTACGATTTAACATTTCAACAAGTTACAACATTTCTCAGAATACATTATTGTACTTATTCAGCATCAGAATAATGAAACTACTAACATAAGTGGTAAATTCCATGTCCCCCAAACCACATGACGATCTATAATCAATGTAAAGCCCCAGGCTCACTCAAGAGGTGTTTACCTAGACAACGGGGTAGACAGCTCAAAGCACACTCAGACAACCTAATCACCACATGGAACCATACCCTAAGCCACACTAGAATGATGCCACGGCTCTTAACGGCCTTGTGAATTTAAGAAAATTATATATTTTAGGGGTGTTCAGATACAAAGCATAGAAGTATGAGTATAAAATATAGTATAAAGGGTAAATCTTTCTGCTAAGTTAAGTCACCAAATGTGATACTATACAACACCCCACAGCAGTGAGCAAATAGATAAATGAAGGCCACAAAGTCAAAACAATAGGGCAAACAATGCCATTCACATACATCATGTTTGTGTACACTGCAGTAGCTTGCATTATTCCACTCCACACTATACTCTTCCTTACAAACAAGAAAACTGGGGGAATGTAAATGGGAAAGTTTTTTTATGTGGCTTTCTCGCCTTTTTCACCTTTTTATTTATTTGTTGGCAGGGCAGCATTACTAAGAATCATAGTGGTAGACTAGCGTAGGTACTGTTATGGAAATTCTAAATATTATACACGGTGAGAGCCATTACAGTACCCAGTAATTGGTCTTAACCTTAACTGAATCATCTTCACTGCTCCTATTGGAAAAACAGGTTCAAACTATTTTAAACAACAGAAAACGTGTGTGCATGAAGTCCTAATAAAACAGAAGAGTTTTTATAGCAATCTATTTCTTTTACCTGTTTGTAGAATTTAAAGATTTAGGAAATATTTTCTACGAACTGCAATTGGGTTTCTAAATTGCTAAAAATTAACTTGATGGTTCACTTCTAGACATGCTTTTATAAAGTTTTATTCCTATATGTATCTGTATTGCATATGTCCTCCTTTTAATTTCATCATAACTTTTTATTTTTTATTTTTATAGTTTTGTTTTACTGTGTGTATTTTATTACTTTATTTCTTATTTGTTCTTTTTTTGATGGCCAAACGGTGAAACTACAATTTCCACCGTGGTCAATATGTTCCATTCCATTCTATGTCTTTGTTAAATGCCTGGTCAAATTCAAAAGTACAGGGATACCACTTTGTTCAGAGGCTCACCTGTACATCAGTGACATGGATTTATTGACTGAATATTTCTACATGGACAAAGCTTCAAATGCTTATCTATATAATAGCTATTGACAGAAAAAAAACATGTTTTGTTATGTTGGACACCAAAGAATGCTCTCCTTTGACCACGTACATTTCATGACACAGTTTTGAGTCTTTTGTCAATGTCCTTATGGGGAAACCATCATATGTAGCTTAATCCGTTTGTTATCATTCGTGGTCTCTCAACAATTTAGAGTCTACTAGAAGGATGAGCGGTCATTCAAGGAAAATAGGAACAATACAACACTTTTGAAATTCTTTTCACACGGCTATTGTGCAATCATGCATACAGGTGACTAATATGACAAGTTATTACTTTTCTTTTTTGTAATTGGCTATTTCATGAGGTTTACAACCAATATAAGGCCATCATATCACAAGGGACATGATCAAAGCAACTCGAGCTCCTAGAGAAAGAACATCATTACCATTACCAGGTGTGTACATCTGAATTGAAGGGTAAAGAACCATGGGACTACAAAATACAATATGACGATTTTATTCGCCATCAGGAAAGATTTAAAAAACTAAAAGTAAAATTTTAACTTGAAATCTTTTTTTTCAGATCACAACATGAAGCTTCTACTCCTTTCAGCCCTTATAGCACTGTTCTGCAATGTAAGTTGTTGAATATCCCTGAGAAGATGTTAAATCATAACAACATCCTTTTACCTTGTACAGATTTACATCATAAAATTGCTGGAATTAACTGCTTTAAACTATCTCATCTCCATAGGTTGGTGAAGGAAAGGTAAAACATGTGCTTTTTAAATTATTATCATTTAGTTTACAGCTACTGCAGATCACATCTCAAAGATCATGAAAAAGGCTGGAACAATCAATCATATGATTTTAATGTCATATTTTCTTCCCTCTACAGAAATTGAGACTACTTGCAGGTTTGAATGGAGGTGTGATAAATGGGGTGAATCCTGGGCTGATGGTGGGAGGCCTCAACCCATTGAACCCACTGAACCCAGCTCTCCTCTCTGGTGGCACTCTGCTTGGACAGCCCCAGCTGGGCCAGGTTAGTCACACACATTTCATTTCTCAGCATAAATTGTATACAGAGACAAATACATAAAAAACTCAAACTACAAAACGTCAAAATCTACAATGTGAAAGCCAAGGGTCTCAGTATGCAGGATGCTAAGAGCAGGATACATTTGCAAATCTTTTTGTACATCTTGTTACTCAGATAGTTCCTGGCTTCCCTGCATATGCCATGCAGCCTCAAGTCTTCCCTATGTTTCCTTATGGAGGTCCTAATATTGGGCCACAACAACCATTCCCTGGACAGTACCAGTATCCTGTTAACTCAATGAATGGGGTAAGATTACAAAAATATATACATTTCAACAACACAGATACAACATATTTACATTCCATTGTTGTATTAAGCCTTGTGTAATTAGGAATGGAAGATTTTAATGTTTTTACTTTTTTTCTGGACGGACAGCTGCCCTATATGGGAGGGCCTCAAATGCCTGGTCCACCCCAGCAGCAGTTCATGGTATAGTCAACTCATAGCATTCTTTAAGTGTATGATATACAATGACAGGCAACATTTACCATGTTGATAGTATGTTTCTACATTATCTATATAATATATATATTCACATCCATAAATAAAGAAAATACATATTTCAGACAAATAACCGATTGTTTCTTCCATGGCTTAGGGAGCTACTGGTGGTACTGGTGGTACTGGTGGTGGCATGCAGCAGCAGCAAGGTCCTCCTCAGTCAGAACCTGTGAGAAGATTCAAGGTGCAACTTTGCTTAAGCTTATGTAGTATAATTTGCTTGGGCATGCCATAGGTTCTCTGGCTTATACATTTTCTCGTCTCTCCTTTAGCGTTTTCTAATGAAAAAGGCAAACAATGTGAACACTAATCTGGATACTCAGGTGACCTAAAATATAACAAAAATAACAGATAAGTGGTAGGTTATTAGGTTATTGTACAGAATACTAATAAAATGTTCTGTCTTATCCCAGATTCAACATCCAACAGGAATGTCAACTACAACTGCAGCTCCATGTAAACACCATGAGATGGCCACCACTAAAGCTTGAAATTTACATTGCGCTTGAAAAGTAGCACATGCTGGAATCTTTACTAGCCCTATATGACAAAACAAATGTCTGCGTGTTTTTCTTGACATTTCAATAAACATTGCTTTTAAACTGAATAAAGCTGTTGAGTTTTCATGTTAGCAAACCAGCGTCCTACTCTGATGATTACAAATGTCTGTCAGCTATTCTTGTATTATGGTTCCACTCCCCCCTAGTGGATTATTATGTATGTTGGAATGATAATAACAGTTAAACAAACAATTCAAATCTCCATGCATGAAGTAAACTATAAATGTGTCTATCAAAATTGGCTGTGTTTTAACTTAGTTATTGTACTTTATTTCTCTGTTGTTATGACTGATGATAACAGTTCAGTGGTCACACATTTTCAAAGTTACCATGCCATTGTGTTACTCACACTTGAGCTATTAGTCTTTTTGGAAGAGATGCGTCTATAGAGAATATTTGGCAAATTATAAAAACAAATAAATCAATGTCAAATGCACATTTAAGAATGATGTTGTATTATAATCCATGATGTCACCTGGCTTCAAAAACAGAATTTGTTTAACCACAATAATTCTTTTTTTTTTTAAGAAAATTGTGTAACCAGTGTACTTGAGGATTATGGTGCACATGTTCAAGTACAAAAGCTGTTGTGCAAGCATGACACGATGTCATTGTTGAGACGTTTTCATGACAGCGCCAACCAAGTCCAATCATAGATTTTAGAGTATGCAAAGGCCTGTCCATAATGACCCAGTAATTTATTTCTGTTTCGTAACTGTCTGAGCCTCCTCTCATCTGTTACCACCAGTGTGTCATACTTCCCTCGTAATGCGTCTGGCTGGTCAACGGTAGCTCAGCAGAAGGAAGGACTTAAAAGACAGAAGGTCACAGTGAGATGGAGAGGCACTGGGATTGACAAGAAAAAAGATACGTGGACACATGTAAACTGGTCATCTAGAGGTATGGAGATCAACTAATTTCTATAAAATTTGAAAAAAGTTTTTCTTTCTGCAAGTGCATACTATTATTTAGTTGCCGGTACAAAATGATAGTTGTCTTTTAGATCAAAGCTTTTGAAAGCTGTTTTTTTTGTGCTCCATAGACATTATGAATCTTCAAACTGCCTTTGTGTTGGTCTGTATTTTTGGCTCTTCCATTTCCATTCCTGTAAGTGAACCGTCCATTCCAACGTAGTATTTGTCATAAAATCATTCATAGTATCTTTTTCCAATACAGACAGTATATTTTCCTGTTTTTCCTGAACCTTTCAGGTGCAAATTGGAATTCTTGCAAGTAACAGCAATGAGGTAAGTTAATGGCCTTGTATACATTCTATGCAATGTAGAATTTAAGTCTATATTGCTGCTGTATTACAATTACAATTTATCCTTGCGTTTTGTGGTGACATTGAACATAATGTTTTCGGTTTAGCAGCTTCTTCGGCTGAATGGACTAACTCTAACAGGCGTAGGGTTTGGACAAGCACAAGTGCAGGTACTTTACAGCACTTGTCTCAGTTGAACAGCTATTAAGCACATCCTTATTCTGAGTGTGTCTGAATCTCAGCGTCTGAAACAACTATTCTGTCCTCATGGTTCTCCGTTCCAGCCCCAATATGTGTTGCAGCAGCCAGCGCTGGGATTCCCTCCACAGATGGTGAACCTTAACCCCCAGGTAGCAGGGCCCTTCGGCCCGCAGGTGCCCCAGCTGCTGATCCCCACACAGGGAAATCAGCAACTGACCTCCATGTTGTTCCCCAATGCTCAGCAGGATCAGCCTTTGGCCCCTCAGGACCCCAACAACCCTGGGGTCCCCCAGCAGCCCCAGAACACTCCACAGGTACTGGCCTCATTTTTGACCCGTTGTGTTTTCTATTTTGTCTATATTTCAGAAACCTAAAGCTGACATTCATTACCCATATTGTGTGTCTGGTTAGTGTGCCGTGCCATAACCTGCATACCAACCTATTTTTTTTTCTGATTTCAAATCCTTTTCAGATGGTCCCCCAGTTTTACTACCCCTACACATTTCCCCAGCATCCCAGAATGCAGGTACTGTTAAACTATTAAGAGGCTGTGCAGCAGTGACCTACTGTTTGTGTGTGGGCATTTAATGTGAAATATGTTCAACAGGGTGTGCCTCAGGCCTACCCCTACTACCTGCCCCCCTATGCCAATCCCCAGCAGACAAACCCTACAATGGTTGTACAGCCCAATAACCGGCAAGCAGGACAGGGTCATCAGAACTTAGGGAAACCCACACAGAAGCCACAACTGCCTCTGCAGGTAGGAGAGTGTAATCATGACACACAGGAAACAGGAAGCAAGACATTTGCAGCATCATTCTCATACTGTCAAAGCTTATTTAGATTGGGGAACGTTGAATGATTTGATAATATCTATTTTGCAGGCTGTCCAACCTCAAGGACAAGGAGACAAAGTAAGTTCACATATAAAGTAAAAGATAAGCTGTAGGAAGATGATGTATCAGTGATTGTTTTCAGCTATTGCAGTAAGTATTTGCGCATGTGTGACAGACATGGCCTATGGGTGTGCAGACCGAATCTTCCACTCCTCCCCCTGATCACCGTGGAGACACAGCCGGTCCAGTCTTTGACGAGGTACTGTACTACCTGTGAGCACTTGTCCCCAAAAAGTAACCAAGGCACGCAGTTACTAAAGTAACCATTTCTGTTTTAGATTGTAGTGATTATTGCATACCCAGATATGTTGTTTTTAATCTTCCTTCAGGGCCACGCCAACTTCCCATTCCTATTCGAGCCATAGATTTCATTTGGGAAGAGAACAGAACAAGGCGATGAGGCTAATTTCACACTTCGAGAAGTCTTCAATGAGATCTCTGCTGCCGAATTACTTTGTCTCAGTCAGTCTAATGTTTTGTATTGCTTTTCACCAGGAATCAATTCACATACAAACGCTGTATTCTACTCAATAAATGAATCTTTACATTTAAAAGAGATGTTTACTTTTCTTGTTGTTGCCAGCAGAAAGATTTAATGAAAGAGAGTAATTTAATATACAGCCAATGTGAGATGATAAACAGGCAATCTACATGATCACATTACATGGTACATGGTCCTACTTCATACACTCATAGTGAAAGAAAGATATAGAAAGGTGACATTGATATAAGGTCCAACTCGTTGCCTTTTCCCATCTGAAAAAAATAAAACAGAAGAGCATTCAAATAATTTGAAATAGCCTGAACACGAATAATTGAAGGATTGCTCTTATTTTTAAATTACATTTGAAAATATCCTATAATATTTAAAAATCACAAAATTCTCACCCATGTTACATGTGGGAGTCATTTTGTTTTCTTTTCCTGTCTTCAATTTTGTCTCAGCCTGAACATTAACCAGCCACATGTTAGAGTATATTTGATGTAATCTAATTGATGTAGATATAATCTGATGTCACATGCAACATTGTTTTGGTTCAATGTTCTCTTTCAGATTGCTCTGAACTTACCAATTGGCAGCTTTGTATGTAAAGGAAGACAGTTGTTAGCAATATTTAACCAGCACAATTTAATGTAATGAAAAACAATCAAATTTAGCTTTATCCCCAAATAATTCTTAAAGTTACTTACAAGTTGTGTGATTCCATATTCAAAGGAAATTTTTTTCTTGAAGGATTAACAGAAATATACTTTATTTGTGAAGTGAAATGTTCATTGGGAGAAATAAAATAAAAAAACTGTAGATTGTAAGGTAAATCATTACCGTGGCTGAAGGATTGTAGATCAGTTTAATATAAGGCTGAAATAACAATAAAGTCTCATTAAGGTTCCCTCACATTTTTTAAATGCCGAAATTCTGCTGGAATCCGGATTAAAAGCAAATCAAATAACATTTACCTGAAGACCAGAATAGTCGTATCCATACTGCCAAAAGCATTGAGGAGAAAGCAAAGTTACTTTTGTAAAATAAATATTGACTAATTATTAAATTATTGTACAGTACAAAATTGTCGCTTCATACCCCTAATCTCTGAGGGCCACCAATACCCCCCTATAAAAAAAAGAAAAAAAGAAAAGCTACAAATTACTAGCAAATTGTAGTATTGGAATTTATTGATATATATTGAGTAGGAAAATGCATTCTAAAATATTGACAAAATGTTGTGAACCAGTTGGTTTTTGCTGTACCGTTGGAGGTGGAGGTCCACTTTCATCCTGATTATAACATGATGACAAACAATTATAATATAATTAGCAGATCAGGGTCGGAATGGTGATGGTTGTTAAAAATCGTAAATGTATGTAGATTGCTTACTTGTGGCAGCAGAAAAATGTTCTCACCCTATTAATAGAAATATTGAAATTAGTGTAATTAAAATTTTAACCTTTTAGATATGCTATGTTTTTCCCCTTTGCATGAAGGTAAAAACACGTTTTTGGAGATTGCAAAGCCATAAAGTAAAAAATCAAATTTATACTTTTTTAGTTAAGCCATATTACCTCTTTCAGTTGTAGACCAGTTGAATTCTAAAAAACAATTTTTTAAATAGATTTTAGTTACAAAACTAGTTATAATGTTGTATGCCTTTAGTATGCTGTAATGTTTTCTTTCTTACGTTGAATGTCACATTGTCAGCCTATAAAGTAAGAAAAATGGTTTACATTATTGTTGATCACAACTGGGTTTCACAGTTGTGTGTTTATAATATTTTCTCCAGCCATAAAGCCTTTAAGATGTACCTTGAATAAGGTGATAAACTCTCTATTAGCCTAGAGAAAAAATAAAATTGAAAGAATAAAAAACATTAACATATTTGTACATGTAATTACAAAATCATTATCTTATAGTCATTTATTGATACTAAAATAGTACATTTGTGTATTTTTATTACAGCTGTTAATAAATATTTGTTTTACTTAGAACAATATAATTGTTGAAGCCAACTACCTCAACCCCTGGACGTGGTTTCCCACCCATGAGGATTCCATCAAATGGAGATCCATCCCCTGCTCCAGCTGGTGGAGAAGGCTGAAAAGATACAACCCAGAGTTTACAGTCATCTTATTTCTAATAGTTGAACAAGATGTTAATGACCCTCAGTCTACTGTTCCTTGGCCATAAACTTACCCTCTTATTGGGCCTCCCGTTTGGTCTCCCATTGGGTCTCCCGCTAGGTCCCCCACGTCCAGAGGACCCTATGGGGCCCGCTCTACGGCCACCAAAGTCTAGTGGCATTTGGCCAAGGAAGGGTCCTGGTGCAGGAATGTTACTAAAGTCAGGCCCCTGTAGAAGATAACAGGCAGTCAGCCTTTGGAACAAAGGGATTTTTGGGGGATGAAATGAAATATCACTCTGTGCATGAGAAAACCCCTGAATCACGAATAGATTCCGAAGTGAACTCAAGAAGTGAGGCTGGATATCTCCAGGTTGTGTGCACAATATCTAACGCTTGTTGAAAATCTTGGACACTTTAATTGGGTCGACCCCCCTAGAAGTCACATACTATAGTTCCCCCTGGAGGGTTGGGTCCACGTGCTCCTCCGGTAGGCTGCTTGCTGCCTTCATTTCCTGGCCCACCCATAGGCGTGTTCGGCATCCAAGGTGGCATCTCACCTTGCTACACAGAACTAATTGTGAGGACTTATTACCTCAAAAAGCAATGAATGTGTTATAACCATAAAGCATCGATGCTTCATACCCATTGGGGGCTACCAGGACGGCCTCCGTTCCCTCGTGGTCCCACAGGACCCCATCTTATAGGACCACGGCCCCCACTTCCTCCACTCATTGGGTTTCTTCCAATCTGAGGAGGGGCTCCACCGCCATCAGTAGGCTTGACAAAATAATTGATAAAAGTTTATTCTGTTTGTAATATTTAATAATAATTCATAATCAAGTGAAAACTGTGTAAAAAGAAAATGCATAGCAGGCTTTTTTTCCTTACCCTAGGGCCACCATTGCTCTTGACTTCAGAGACAGTAGGGAGTTGAGGCATTTCCTGCAGCCACTGTGACCATGGGTCAGGCTGGCAAAACAGGATTACCACATCATCAGTGACAATGGTCCGAAATAGTAAACACTACTGAGAGGTCAGTATATTTATTCTCTAACACAGGTTACCTCTTAACATTTCATTGTCTTACTACGAATTCCAAATCTGCTGTTTGAGTTTGACCTAATTTTTGAATGTCAGATTAAAAAATAATGTTCAGTCTTGATTTTACTATCTTATAAAAGGACTCTTAAGTAAGATATTATTTAACTTTTTTCTGATTTGTTTAAAAATAACAAAACACACATTTTGACAATATGGCATTGGCTTTTGGTTTAATTTGTAATTGATTTCACAATTTTAGCAAAACATTGATTGTCCCCCGTTAACTTTATGGAACATACTGTGTAACAATTTATGAACATAAACATAACTTTTGTTCTGCTGACAAAGCACTGCATAATGTCCTTCGGTCTGGGCAAAAAGGAAAAGGTCCGAGGGCTATTACCATCTATGGCCCACCCTCTGGAACAGTTTACCATGAAAATCTAAGACTGGCTGACTCTGCATCATCTGTTAAATCTCTCTACATTGTTTTCATATGTTTGAAAATGTCTATAGAAATAAAAACTTGTATTATGGTTTACAAATATTTTTGTTGTTGTTATACATTTAATTGTTCTACTACAGTGTGATAAAAATAGATACTTACATATGCTGCCACTGATGATAAAAATAAGACCACAACACAGAAGAACTCCATACTTCCCCAAATGTCTACAAGAAAACAATAAATATGGTATAATAAAAGCTAGCACTGGTTTATCACTCAATCTTTATATGAAGAAATATGTTTGCCCAAACACTTACTTGCCCCTTCACAATACTCTCTATTTGTTCTGTAAACGACTATGCATTCCTGCTTTTATGTGCTACAGAAATGTATTGTGAAACCAAAGTGACCATGTCCATGAGTCATGCTTTGTTGTATGTGTAATACAGTGATTTTCCATAGTATTCGCTAATAAACTTTGAGTCGAAATGCTATGTAAATGTATCATTTACAAGACCCCATTTTGAGCAAAGTGATGTATACTCAGTTTGATGCTTTACATTGAAACTTTGATCCACAAAGTGACTTCAATCCGTGACTTCTATGTATAGATCTGCATTATATTAGTATTAAAAATGTTAAATAAAATACTGTTTAACAACATTTAAGTAAACATTTGTTTGAGTATAGCGAGAGAAAAAAATAAGTGGGAAATTTTTCTTGTGGTAAGGTGGGGCTTGTTTACTGGGTGTTGCATTAAATTCCGTTTCAGACAATAATCCAGTTTGATTTAGTAATCATAGCCCCACTTAGTCCCATGGTTAGGCTAAGCTTTTGTTAATTTAGCAACAGTGGCTTGGCAGCTAGAAGACTGAAAGTGTGTTGCAAATGTGTAACCTTTCTTGGTTGAAATGAATTCCAAAGAAAAAAAGAAATAATACATATTTTTTCTGTTGTAATCAAATAATACTATAATAGTAACCAATCTATATAAGCCTTTTATCCAAATGTAATCCTATCAGCACCTCCTATATTTCAGAAAATCATATTTCAAAACATTAAGTCTAAATTTTTCTCAACATGGTTGGGTGACATCCGCTCGTTTCATTCTATTTAAAAAGAACCTCACGACTTAGTTTCTTTACCTTGTCATTGACTTGACCAACTGCTGGACTTAGTGAAACCTTAATAGGTAACGCAATTGCTTGTTTTCAGAACTTTTATTTTTCTTTGTTTGCATATGATTTATGTTTCTAGTGTCACATAGTCATATTCATATCTCTGTTAATGTTCCATGGTTGTGACCACAGGAACCATGATAAAAACCGCAATCCTCCTCGGATGCCTTCTGGGCCTCACATCGGCTCTCCCTGTGAGTATAAAAATGTGTAGAATCGTTGCTATCTTGAAAACATTTATAACTAAGTAATACATTTGTTTTCACATGATCATTTAGATGGTAATGGAACATGAGCAAATTGCACACTTGAAATCTTCATCCAATTCTGACTCCAATTCTGACTCCAATGAGGTATAACTTCCATTTAATTTCTACACATATAGTGTTTGAATGAATGTGTTCTGAATGGTCAGCAATGTTGGTGTTCTATATTTTGTAGATTGGAACCTCTGTCCCACCTCAATTGACGCCAGAACAGCTGCTCCAATTCCCTCTCAGCATATTTCTGGCCCCAGCTCCAGCTCCAGCACCAGCCCCAACTTCAGCGCCAACCCCAACCTCTGCGACAGTCACAGCTTCAATCCCAACTGCAGCAACTGTTACTAAAGGCTGATGCATTTCCTAATTCACTTATTTCCTATTTGTATATCTAGTTCCACTCTTGCAAATGGTACATTATTTGATAATATCCAAAATCACTTTGTACTTTTTGTATCAGCGCATCCTATGTAATATTGGCATCTAAAATCTCTTTCAAGTCTATAGCTTAAATTTACTGGAAAAATGCTTGACTGTTACGATGTAAAAATAAACTTTTAAAATGGGAAAGATGTCTATTTTGTATTTGAATCTACTAAAAGATTGTTATTATTATTATTATTGTTATTATTATTATTATTATTATTAATAATAATAACAACACACACACACACTCACACACACACTCACACACACACACACACCCACGCACACACGCACGCACGCACGCACACACACGCACACGCACAAACACACACACACACACACAAACACACACACACACACACACACACACACACACACACACACACACACACACACACACACACACACACATGCATAACCCCTATTCTTTAAACATCATACTTACTCTAAAATGTAAATCCAAATATTTTCAAGTTTACTTGGACAAATCAGATATGACCTTATCATCATTCAAACCTGATTGGTTTACCAGTTTACTGAAGGTTGAAATTTTCTTTAAAAGCATGAACATGTAAAGCCCATAGAACATTATTGCATCAACTTCAACTTAGCTATTCATTAGAATAACCAACAATACTAAATTCTTCTTTGCTCCAAGGTAAGACTTTGAAATAGACTTTTTCAAATTTTTTCTAATTATATGATGAGAGCACATAGAGTCCACTGATGTACTCTATCTACACATTTTGTATATTCTCTTCAAAAAGATGTCAAAACTGTTCCTGGTTATTTGCCTCTTGACACTGTGCTCCTCCCTCCCTGTAAGTGTCCAAGCACTTTATGGTTCTTTTTGGCATGAAATTATTTTTCTTAACCAATAGCTAAGTTAATCTAATTAAATTATTTTATGGTGTTTAAGGTCAATGATCGTGTGAAGCGTTCAAACTCAAATGAGGTCAGTATAAACTGTTACACTTATCATCGTCCCAAGTGAAACGACTACCTTGTTCATGTGTAAATAAAACACTAAAACACATACTATGATTTTTGTCTTTATTGCAGGGATACCAAAGTTATGGACGCTACATACCCTATCCTTATCAACCTCAGATGCCTCCATTTGTACCCTTGTATCAGCCAAACCAGAACATCCATCTTCTGGCCCTGCTGCATTTCTTCCTTTTGACCCGTCTGAACTCTCCTGCTCCAGTTCCAGCTCCAGCGCCTGCTCCAGCTCCAGCGCCTGCTCCAGCTCCAGCTCCAGCTCTAACTCCAGCTCCTGGTCAAGGCTGATGCATTATCCATTTACTTTCTATTTTGCTTGCCTCATTTTATTGTTTATAGCCTTCATCAGCTAACCATCTCAAATTAAAATCTGTGCAATTCAGATCAATCATATAATTCTTGATAATTGATACAAAATATGTTTCTCTTTTGAAGTATTACACTTGAAATGAATTGATACAGTGAATAGATACATAGTATATTAACTTAGCAAAGTATTGTTTCAAATAAATAATAATTGCAGTGTAAAATCTAAAAATCTCCTGTCTTCCGTTGTTTATCAATTGAGTTGCGCAAACCTTCTACGCTACAGTTGGTACACAGTATGAATCATGCCTTGTTTCCAAACATACTCCTTTCCTAATATGGATGAGACATAGGTGCTTAGTGACTTGGGTTGACTGTGGACATGGATTTTTAGGCGGATCCCCAAAATACAAAATGTCATCACTTCTCATATTTTCAGGAAAGACCATAACACAACATCATTGAGTTCTGATTGGTTTATCGAAGGCTGACATTTTCCTTTAAAAGCATGTCTCTACAGTAACCAGCAAATCATCAATCTCAACTCTGAGTGACTCCTAGAGTGATCAACATTTCCATATTCCTGTTCATCTTAAGGTAACCCTTTTTACTTGAAATTTTGTCTAAAAATCATGAATTATTAGAGTATTGTACATTAAACTTAAGTTCTCTGTTCAAGCATTTTGTTTGTTCTCTCTAAAAAGATGTCTGCCATGAAACTGCTGATCCTGGCAATGTGCTCTGTTGTACTGTGTTCCTCCCTCCCTGTAAGTGTCAAAGTGCTTCACAGGTTCTTGTCTGAAATATCATCATTATTTAAAGAGTTTAGAAGTAACTACTAACCCACTTTATCATAATAAATGTTTCTCAGGTGTCTGAGGAGAACGACCGTGTGAAACGTTCAGACAGTAATGAGGTTCGTATCTCCTCTGTTCCACAGTATCTGTTGCAAGTGAAAAGACCACCTAAATCCTGTATTACAAAAAATTAAAGCATATGACATGTTTTCTTTTTGTGTTGCAGGGATATAGACGCAACTACTATCCTTATCCACCGTATCAACCTCAGCCGCAGTTCCCCCAATACTTTCCCTACCCTCAGCAAAACCAGAACAACCAACTTTTGAACCTGCTGCCCTTCTTGTTAGCCAGTCTGGCCACCGCTCCTGCAGCTGCAGCCCCTGCACCAGCCCCAGCCCCTGCACCAGCCCCAGCCCCGGCTCCTGCTGCTGGTGGGAAATGAGATGGTCACGCCAGCGGAGGAGATTTAAGCATATAATTTCCCCCAATGCAACTATTAGATGTCAATCAGCAAGTCTTAGATTAAATATTTAGCTTTTTAAGTGTTCACACATGCTTGTTTGAATACACACACATCATTCTAATCTGATAAAATGCAAGTGACAAAATAAATCTTTTGAATCTATTATAACAGTTCTGTCTTGGTTTTTCTAGTGCCACTGGTTGTAGCCTTCCTTCTTTGTGTGTGCATGCATATACTGTGCAGTGACCTTCATAAATATTATGTTATAGAAATATTGAAACCAATGTAAAAGAAAAACATGTGTGAAGTAATGTCTCTGCTGTTCATCACCTTTATCACACAATCAAGTTTATGTAAAACATTTCACTAGAGTAATGATGTTAAACAAAAACAAAACAAACACCATCTTCAATATTAAACACTATAATTATTTATACAGCTATGTTTTATATATAATTATGAGGTGACACTTGTTCCAATCATTTTTTATCTATCAATATAGGGAAAATCTGAGAATACACCACTTAGATAATACAAAAGGTTGTTGACCGTCATAACTAAGGCAACGGCCCTAAACAAAGAGGTATGCTAAATTCATTAAAATTATTATGAAGTAAATATGGAATTATGGTACAGAGAATCCTTTAAGGACCATAATGTGGGAAAAGATCTGTCAAGGGGCTATAACTGGATTATTGGATTGTCACGTATTGCACACCTCTAAATGCATACTAAATACAGAAGACAACTTTTGCAATGGCCATGACAGTCCCTTGTCCTGATTATATTCTTAGTAAATTCTTTCTGAAATTCTGACACTAAATTTTCAATTTGAGAACTTAACAGAGGTGCTTGAATGAATGCATTCTGAAGTTTTAACAATGTTTGTGTTCTTTATTTTGGAGATTGAAACCTCTGTCCTTCAAGATGCCCCAACTCTTCCTCAACATATTTCAGCTGACATATTTCAGACGTCATTGCTCACCGTCAAGCCTTCTGGAGATGTCGTGGGCTCAAATTAACGAAACATCCGGGATGGAGGGTGCCCACTTGAAAACCCCAATGACACAAGCTGCTCTCAACCCAAGTCCATTCTAAAATAATGGCTTTTAAAGTGCTCATCTTGGAGTATGGCATAATGGATATTATAACATCCTATCTGTGTATATTGAAATGACAGCCCCAGTCTCATCTACAGCCCCAACTTCTCTCCCCATTTCAGCCCCAGCTCCTGACCCAACTTGAGACCCAACCGCTCCATTTCAAAGCTGAAACATTTCCTAAGTCACATATTTATTATTTGTTTATCTAGTTTCACTGATGCATATTCTACATGATGTGAAAAGTAAAAATTTCCTCTGGTCTTGTCCTTTTTGATTTTGAGATTAAACATCTTTTTCCACAGTCTCATAGAAATCTAGTGCTGGATCCAAGTGGAAGTTGGTTAGAAAGACTAATAAAGTGGAAAGTATAATTTGAAAACGGGAAAAATTTACCTTTGGTTTTACTACATAATATCAAAAATAAAATACCCCACCCCCCATTTTTATACTACTCTTTGGTCAAAAGGAAGACTCTTTTATACACACATTTTGTCTTTCATTTCTCTATGAAATTATTATTTAAATAACGTTAGATCAGTACTATTCTACACCTTTTGTTTATTCTCTCAGAAAGTTGCTAAAACGGCAGGTTCTGGTAATGTGCTTCATGAAACTATCCACCTTTTTCCATGTAAGTGCTGTATGGTTATTTTTGGAATTATATTTCACGTTAAATTATCTTTGGTAATCAGTAAATCAGTCAATCAAATTAAATGTTTTTAAGGTGTCTAAGGAAAATCATCGTGTGTAATGCTCTGACTCTAATGAAGTCCGTTTAGTTACACCTATCATTTGCACAAGTAAAACAACAACCCATTTCATGTATCAATAAAGAATTAAACACGCCTTCGGTCTGTGTTGCAAGGATGCTAAATGAATAGATTCTGCATGTCCAATCCTTATTAGCCTAAGATTCCCTCATTCTTACTCTGCGTACTTTCTAAACTACATACTATACATTGTGTGATTCATGCTTTGTTTCCAAATATACTTCTTTCTGAATACGGATGAGACATTGGTGACTTTTGTGACTTAACAGGGATTTTTAGGCTTATCCCCAAAAACAAAATTTCACATTTGAAATCGTTGGGTAAACAAGAGATGATAACACCATTGAACCCTGATTGGTTTAAAGACGGTTGATATTTTCTTTAAAAAACATGTTCTCTACAGCACACCGCAAATCAATCTCAACCCAGCCAACTTCTAGAATATTTATCATTTTTATATTCCTCTTCGTCTGAAGGTAAGACTTCTTAACTCCAGTTTTGTAAGGAAATTGCTAATTATTCCTATTGTTATTAAGTTCTCCAATTTATGCCATTTGTTGATTTTCTCTTGAAAGATGCCATCCACAAAACTGCTTATCCTGTCAATGTGCTTTGTGGCACTGTGTTCCTCCCTCCCTGTAAGTGCCAAAGTGCTTCACAGTTCTTATCTGAAATATCATCATTAGTTTAGAAGTTCTACTAACCAACTTTATCAAAATAAATGTTTCTCAGGTGTCTGAGGAGAACGACCGTGTGAAACGTTCAGACAGTAATGAGGTTCGTATCTCATTTATTATACAGTACTTCAACTTACTTTCCACTAGTAAAAAGACTTCTATACAGGATGTAATACTAATAAACAAAATATATGTTCTGCTTTCTGTCTGTGTTACAGGGATATCGAAACTATGGACGCAACATGCCCTATCCTTATCAACCGTATCAACCGCAGCCGCAGTTCCCCCAATACTTTCCCTACCCTCAGCAAAACCAGAACAACCAACTTTTGAACCTGCTGCCCTTCTTGTTAGCCAGTCTGGCCACCGCTCCTGCAGCTGCAGCCCCTGCACCAGCCCCAGCCCCTGCACCAGCCCCAGCCCCGGCTCCTGCTGCTGGTGGGAAATGAGATGGTCACGCCAGCGGAGGAGACTTAAGCACATAATTTCCCCCCAATTAAACTATTAGATGTCAATCAGTATTTGTTCGATTCAATATTTTGAGTGCACACATGTATGCTTGTTTGAGTGTAGGCCTATTTGTCTTACTCTAAGATCTGTTCTCAATTGTGAAACGTACGCCCTAACTGACAAATTAAACTTTTTAACTTCTGAATAAGACTTGGCAATAGTCTAAGCAGTGCTTGCCAAATTTTCTTGCTGCAATTGCAGGGTCAGATTTCTGAAGAGGAAACATCAGGTGTAAATTATTTAGAATATCAGTTTTCGTGAGTTTCTCCAAAAATGTAGATTTATAAATCTATTATATTGTTATAAAACTGTTATTTATTAACTATTTGGCTAATTCTCAGGCTCAAATTAAGAGAACATCCAGTCAGTTCAGCCGTACACCCCAAGACACAGGTTAACTCCACTTATGCAGGCTAGATAGTATGCCACTACACAAATAATATCACAAGTTGTAGATTTGTAGATATTATAGATCTCAAATATTTATTTGTTTTCATCTTCAGCAATTCACCTCAGACACTGACATGCAATTTAACACTATAATATAAACAATATAATACAATACTATAATATGATAGAATAATATAGTATGATACTATGATATAATAATACCACAATAATACAATAATAGAATACTGTAATATAATATAATAATACAAAACTAGTGTGTCAAGTGTTGGAGACCTATGTTCAGAATCAAATATAGTGCAGTCATATGTAAACAAAAATAACGGGTTCTAGAGCAACTATGTAAGTCAAAGTAGTTCCCTGTCTTGGACAAACTCAATTCCTCTCCATCTCACTTTTCAGCAACATGTGAACACATTTAATTTATATCCTTGAAACAGCACAGATTTACAGAGCTTTTTTCTCAAGCTACCACTTTGCAATTGCAGGGTGTGAAGTTTGGCAATGTGGTACTGCATCAACTTATAGTAATAGTAATATATTTTCGATCGTTATTTAAAAATTTCCAAAAGGAATGCACATACAAATACATTTGTAACAAAACCATTAAATATAAAGCAAAATACACACTAGCGATCACACCTCAGTTTTATATTTGTTGACCAATTTTTTTTAATTTGTAAAAGAACTTGCCAACCTTAATTGATTGTCAAAATATTCCACAAGTGTAAGTTGTAGAAGTTTCTGACAACTAATGACAGGACACAAAAGTGATGATTGTCAGATGACAACTATGGCTCAAGCTTTCCTTAGTCTATGATCTTTAGTGAACTTTGGACAAAAACAAGGGCCATCTCAAAATTACTTCTGGCACAGTTGAATGGTGCAGCCAGTGCATTAAGATAACAGCACAAATATGGTTCACTAGACCTAGCTAATTTAGGCTAGCCATCGTGTTTAATCTCATGAGCACTAAACACATTCCAGCTGATAATTTTCTTTAAAGTAAGTTCAACAAAGAATGAGGTTATTGTTTGAGTAAATTCCACGTTCACCCCTGACAGCTCTGTAACAATTTTTCTGTTATGTTTTCCTTGGGTAGGCATCACATCACAACTCAGGTAATTTTCAGGACAGTTTGAAGCAATATTTCACCCTCACTAACTTAGTCTACATAACAGTAAAATACAACAACATTGTATCTTACTTGTTAAAAGTTATCCCGTGATGCCTGTTTTTTTATGTTTTACTTATTTGCACAATCAAACGCTGCACATGCCAGTGACATTGTTTCAAGAGGTCTAACTTGCTCAACTCTTGACGTTGACCGCCCCAATATGGCGACCACGTAGACGCACATCAAATCCCAATTCGCGGGATCTGTACACATGTCTATGGTCTGCAGAACCTGAAGAGCTGCTCTAGGAATAAATTGTCTAAGATTCCGTCCTCTGTGATTGTACCTACTCCAACATTGAAGGATAAAAATGTATGCTTTTATCCTAGTTGGGACAAATCGCAAATCCACATTTCACTTGAATAAAGTATTGTTTGTGCTTAGTTACCATTTAACACAACTGAGGTAGCACATATGCTATTTCTATTACATGTAAGAGCAAGCAAATAAAAAGCAAAGCTATTGTCTTTGCCATGCTTTAATTCCTATGATGCCAACATTTCTGAAAATCTTTTTTTTGTATTATATTTTTTCTTTGTCCTCAAAGATTCTGTTTATTTTTTTTTGGTTACATTTGCATGTGCTTGGTGGTCCCGCACTTTTTTTTTTTATCTTACTTTGATAACCAACACTGGTGCTGACAATGATTGAAAATAAAAACTATCCCACACCTGTATTGCAGCCCATCCCATAATTACATTAGGAAATGTTTTTTGTTTGCCATGTTTTGCAAGCTTAAGTTCCACCCAGACAATAGGAAATGTTTTTGTTTGCCATGTTTTGCAAGCTGAAGTTCCACCCAGACAATATTCGGTATAACACCCTTTATTGCAACAAAGTTTAATCTTCCCTAGTGAGAACTGTGATTGGCTGAAATGCAATATAAAAACACCACAGAGAATATCGGTGTTAAACTCACAATCATTTCACAGCACAAAACACCCCGAGTAAAGGAAATACTTGAGATTCAAGGTAATGCATGTCCAAAAGCTAATTCTATTGATGGAATGTATAAAAAAATATTTGCTTTTGATAGCCTGTTATTTTCTTTAGATGAACAAACTTGGAGTGAAGATGTTTGCCTTTGTTGGTTTCCTGATGCTCCTTTCGACAGTTATGGTAGGATGACCAATAATCTTCTTTATGGCAAGCTCTTGAAATGACAAGTAGTTTAATGTTAGAACTGATTTTCTTATAGATTGTCTCTTTGCTTGTTTCTAAAGGCTCAGCAGGATCATGTCATTGAGGAGCGTTCATCAAGCAGAGAAGTAAGTATGCAAGCAAAATATATACTATGGATGTACACATTTACACTATGTGGATTTAATGTCAAAATTACTTTACAAATACGTCTTGTGTGTCTCCGACAGCGTGGTGGTGGTGGTAGAACCCCATCCTTCTATCAGCTCCTCAACTACCTGCTCAACCTCCAGAGAATGGGTATAATTCCTGCTCCTGCTGCTCCTGCTCCTGCTCCTGCCCCTGCTCCTGCTCCTGCTGCTCCTGCTCCGGCTGCCCCAGCTCCTGCCCCAGCTCCCGCTCCAGCAGGACGCTAGAGGGGGGAAAAGACGTGCCTTATGCCATGAAAAGATCAATGTACCATCTCTTAATGGATCAAAATGTGTCTGTTTAAACAAAAATAAAGATTATTTGAAAATCACCACAAGTTAAATTGTCTGTGTGCCTTTGATATTTATGAAAATGTAATTTCAGTGTTTGGTAATTATTTTTATGTTTGTGTTGTGGAAAGAATGCAGGGGGCGGGGAGAATTTCAGGAAGATATTGAGAGAGCATCCCAAATAACTTCTAACTGACAGCATAAAGTCATAATTATATCTCGGTTTCTACATAAGATATGAAACAGGCTTTACATTGTACCTTAGACACTAAACAGCTAAAGTTATAATGCTTCCATTCTGCTATCCTAAAAGCTCCAACGGTGATGAGGCAACAGTTAGCACAGATGCCTCACAGCAAAAAGGTCCTGGGTTCGAGCCCCGGCCGATCCAGGTCCTTTCTGTGTGGAGTTTGCATGTTCTCCCTGTGTTTGTAAGGCTTTCCGCCGGATGCTCCAGTTTCCTCCCACCACCATAAAGACATGTTAGGGCTAATCCTCCCGTCAGTGCCCTGACTGAGGCCCTGGCATACAACTGGAGTTGGTCGATTTCCCCCTACGGGGCCAGGTCACCACTGCAAAAGAGAACTCGTTCTCAGTTGGACTTAGATTTAACCTGGTTAAATACGGTTAAAAAAAGCGCTTAAGTTTGACCCTTTAAATGACTTTACAATTCATTTATAAAACATCTGTATAACTTACTTTGATAACCAATACTGGTACTAACAGTGATTGATAATGCACAGTCTCCCACACCTGTGACTGTCTGCCCATCCCATAATTACATTAGGAAATGCTTTTGTTTGCCATGTTTCGCAAGGTTAGGATCCACCCAGACACTTTTCTGTATAACACCCTTTATTGCAACAAAGTTTAATCTTCCTTAGTGAGAGCTGTGATTGGCTGAAATACATATATACCACAGAGTATTGGTGTTAAACTCACAGCACAAAATACCCTAAAAAGCAAGTACTTAAGTATTAAAAAAGATTTGATTATGATAGCCTGTTATTTTCTTTACATTGAACAAACTTGGAGTGAAGATGTTTGCCTTAGTTAGGTTCCTGATGCTCCTTTCGACAGTTATGGTAGGATGACCAATAATCTTGTTGATGGCAAACACTTGAAATGACAAACATTTGATATAAATATTATAGAATTCTTTCAGCTCCTCAACTACCTGCCCCTCCTCCAGAGAATAGGTCTGGTTCCTGCTGCTGCTGCTCCTTTGGCTCCAGCAGGACGCTAGAGGGAGAAAAATGCTAGGGAAACATCGATATACCATTGCTTAATGGATCACAATGTGTTTAAATTGAATAAAGACAAATTAAAAATGAGCAGAAGTTGTCTTGTCTAACACTGAACAAAATAAGTGTTGATGCTTCCCTTCTTATATTCTTATATCCCTAAAACACCGGTGGTGATGAGGCAAAACTCAACAAAAATAAACAACCGGTCTCTCCAAACACCTTTTTATTTAGTTCTTCTTATGTCTCTGTCTTTTCCCAATCACAATGTTTACAGTAATGCTGAACAGTCTATGAAAGTCTCGGAGTATGATTTGCAATGGGGCTGCATGAAATTCAATTACCGTCTCAGAGTAAGATTTATGATGGGAAGAAATATTGTATATTTTGACTGTAATATGGGATCCATTTAGTGTTGGTTGGGTTGCTTCAAAACTGTATGCAGTTACATGCACATGCTTAATCCTAAGAATTTAAGTAACTTTAGGATTTATTTTAAAGCATTACATTAAATGTATACAATGTATATACAAATGCATTCACAGAGAGACTTGGCAAGGCTTGTCAATAATTGAATGTCCAGCCTTGAACTGAAGAGCAATGAATATGGCAACAGAAAAAGCGTTGTGGAATGTTCTCTTGGTGGTGTGAAGAATCCAAGCCCTACAAGTCATTCTCTTTCTCTAGCTTTGTTAGACAATGTTTGTTACTAGACAAAAGTAGAACATATATTAGTCTGACGCCACCAGGTGATTCATTCAAAGAAAATCAACGTCAAACCACTTATATCTTATTCAGATGCTCCCATAACGTGTGCCGTTGTCTCTCAGGAGACATTTAGGAGAGACCCAGCATTCTTAGTAAAGTTATTACATTTTACTGATGTTTATTTTTCACTATCTTATCGTTTCCTATTTTTTCTTGATGATTTTATTCTACTCAACACGTTGCAAAAGCCAGGAATTAACAAGAAAGGTAGCAATTTAGGGGTTGTGTGGTTGTTATTGTCTAACTTGATATTAACAACAAACTTGACAGCTTCAACCTGGTTTTTGTCCCTACAAGTTGTTCCAAATTTAACTGTTGAACTGGTTACATGAAACAAGCTGTTATTTATATTTGGCTTATTCAGAGGTTGCTCCATATCTGAGATGAAGCAATGGATTTAGAGACTAACAGGGCATGAACACGAGAAATTCAGACATACCTGTTCAATCACAAATGGAGTTTACCGACACAACAGGCTTCAAGGTAAAATGAAATCTTACAGGTTTTCTCGAAAGGTTATTATTATATCATTATGACATGATAATACATACGGTCGACATTTTTTTGTTTACCGGTCATTTCTATTTAAATTGCAGGTTTAAAAGTACATGATGAAATTGTTCATTTTGGTCATGGTTCTTTTTGTCACTATCCCAGAAACTGTAAGTACAGAAGAAATATAATAATTCCCTAGCTTCATGATATATTCACTAACAATCTGTGTGAAATGGAATTATTTTATTACATTAGTAATTTATCAGCCCGTTTATCTTTCAGAATTGTGGTCGTCATTACAGCAGGACTTTCTCTGACAGCGATGAGGTAAACCACATTTTCAACGTGCTCATTGTTTGAAAAAAAAAACATTTTAAAAACGTCACAGGCTAGAATTTTCTTTTCTGTTGCAGAGATTCTACCGTATGCCAATCCAACCATTTTACTGGCGTTACCCAAGACCGGTATCTCCCAGACTTTCCCTCCCATTTTGGCAGCTATTTCCTGGGTTAGTGCTCCAGCCGGCACCTGCTCCTGCCCCTGCTCCAGCACCCAGCCAGACTACTGCTGGCCCAGTCACCAGCCCGCGGGGAGACAATGGATAGAACACCTTTATTTACAAGAATGCAATTTAACAGATTTTCTGGGAGGCATTCAGCTACAGATCTGCAACTCAACATGGGGTACTAAAGCAAAACGTGTAATATTTTTTGAAATAAATCTGGTTAAGCTAAGTTATCTGCATTTTTTTTAATCAAAATATACTTGTGTTCCTCTTGTTTCATTATTTTCATTAAATAATTCCAGAAATAGTGGAAGCTGACTAGAAAAGGTGTCAATGGACATTATTTTTCACAATTTACGGCAGCGGGTGTGGCCTTAAATGACTAAGATAATCATGCTTTAATCCTTTAGTCTGACAAGTGAGATAATTCTCGTAGTAGGAGGATGTTGATGAAACTCAAACTTTACATGTACCGCTACACACCTCCATCAGTGGATTAACCGATGGATGACCTACTGATACTGTAACACCAGGGTTTATGGTCTATTAGTGGTGGATTTCGTAATCTTCATGACTCAGACACACCACCTATGTTCCTATATGGTGCTGTGGTGCGCTGTTCACTTTTAACGAGGTTTGCACCTTATTGGCGATTTGCTCAAAACAAATAGTCCAGGAACCAGCAACACGCAACACACCATAAAGACTGAACAGGGGCCAAAGACAAGTCTTAAATACAAAACATATAAGAATCCATCAACTCAGGAGAAACCAGGTGAAACACTTATGAAGACAGGTGAAAACATTGACCGAAAATAAAGATAGATGTCACCTTGGAAACAAATCAGGCTCTTATGAACCAAGCCTGTGACATTCAGGTTTTAGCGTCTTTAATAAAAATAAAAAATGTATCGAGGAAAATAGGATATTTGTGTGTTTAAAATGTTTCTTTACAATAGGAGAGTGATGCCTTTTTTTATTCAGTAATCTTTCTTTTAATGCCTTTCAGGTTTTGCCTAATTAACCATGGGCGTCAACATAATTCATTTTATTACATTGTTGTTGGAACTGCATATTTTTTACATTTACAGCTCGCTCCAGAGGCCATACATTAATAGGAAACATCACATAATGTTATTCTGATAAATCATAAAAAAACATCTGTGGTATTAATATCAGCCATCCAAACCCTTTGATCAACATTTTAAAATTGAAATGGGTTTATTGATAGTTTTGTGAGGTGCACAACATTTAGACAGTCATGAAAGGGAGAGAACACATGTCAACATTTTTCCTCTTAGATATTAGATTAGATAACAATGAGAAATCAAGGTCTTATGCCCAAAGCAACACACTTTTTAACATTAATTATCATGGATTCCAGCATCAGCTTTTGAAATAATCCTGTCAATACAATCCTTGGTTGGAAAGGGCCCCCATATCTTTAATTTCTCCATATATATACACACATTATTATTATTCACATATACTGTGCATTCTCTATGTGTCTTTTCCATTCAAACACCCTTGATGCTGAATCAAAAAGTATATTATTTTCAGTTAGCTGCATTGTTAATATTCCTCGACCACTAAGGTTCACCACCTTTATGGAACTCAGACAGTGACACATCAGCCGACCATAATGGGCGCTCCATGAAAGTCATTACCTCTGGTTTCCATAGTATTTGTTTATGTATTTTCAGACATTACAGCATGACACCAAATTGAGAATAAACGGTTAAAGTTAAGCATTGGTTTGACTGCAATTAGCTTATTCAGGCAATGAGGTCACTAGACTTTACAGGTTTCTTTGCTCCCTGATTGGCTGTCTCAGGTTTTGGCGAGTGCATAAGTATCTATGTTGCTTTCTACAGTTTATGATTTTTTCCATTTCTTTGGTGTACAAATATTCTTTTGGAATGTTTATAAAAGTTTATATATTATAATTATTATTTTAGATACACATACTTTTAAAACATGATTCTAGCGATCACACTCATATGGCTCGTTATGAAGGCATCTACGGTGCCAGTAAGTATTGTTACAGATTTGTTACATTATAGCCATACGAAATTGATTGCTGTAACATGTATCTCTCCACAATTACGTTTACACATCCCATTGAACAGGTGATGCCAGGGATAACTCCACCACCGCCAGAAGTGAGATTGGACCTTCCAGTTCAAAGAATCCCAATGGTTGAAGCCTCAAATAAGAAGCCTGGTACTCAAATAATAGTCCAGATACAGCCTAGTGAGCAGCTACCTCAGCCTCAAGTGCCTCAACAGCCGGATACTCATGGTGGGAACCAGGTTCTGCTGCCCATGCAACCCCAGCCCTGGCCACCACAGGGGGGAGCTCCGTTTCTGATGCCATTCCAGCCAAACATCCAGGCACCTCTGCCTGGTACCCAGCCCAGATCCCTGCCCCAACAGCCTCAGGTCAGGATTGGTATTTTCTTCGGCTATTTTGATGAGTTGTTTTTATATGCATTTTAGCACATTGACACAATGTAGTTACAGTATTTTGTAATGATTGACTATGTGTGTATGTGTGCTTTGCATGTAGTTTATGTCCCCATACGGATACTTCCCTGTGTTTTCATCACCACAATGGAATCAGCTGGTGAGATATTAAAGATTCGTGTGTGTGTGTGTGTGTGTGTGTGTGTGTGTGTGTGTGTGTGTGTGTGTGTGGTCTAAAACAACACAAATATATTGTATCTGCTATTGTATCTTAGACAAATCCCTCCAATGTTTTCATCCCATGCTTAGAATAATTCACTTTTACATTTTACCCCCAGGGGTTCCCTTCAAAACTGAAAAAGGGATTTCTCTTTCTCTTGAGCTGTTCAGCTAAACGCTAAAACATACTTTCCTGTTCTGAAACTATATTTTTTATATTATAAATTGGTAAGGGGAGCATAGAACATCAAAACTAGTCGCAATACTTGACTGGGTACTTGATTGAAGAGACACAAGAATTCAATTTTATGTCATCCTGTCTCAAAATCTTTATAGTCCATTGCTCAGATTATGTAATGAATGGTATGTCATGAACAGTGTGGAGTTTAGCCGAGGACGCTATGTGTTATTAAGTTCATCTATCTTACTAATGCTCACTGCACAAATACATACAAAGAGAGAAGAGCTATGGTATGCTATGAAAAAATATTTACATACCGTATGGTTTGTTTCTACCCCACAAGTTCTCTCCATATGGATTTCCAATGATTTTCCCTGCACCCTTCCCACAAGACCCTGCAAAACCAGCAACAGTTGGTCCAGAGGCACCAGTCGATACTCCATTTCAGCCAAATTCACCAGTAAAGACTCCCAAGCCAGAGGAACAGCAGCAGCAGCAGGTTCCTAGACAACTTCTATTAACTATTTTTTGTTAGTTACCCATCTAACAATATGAATGCTAAACCTCAATACTTCATCAGTGCCCACAGTGATATTGCTGGATTTTCATTTTGTCCCCAGAGCCCACAAATCATCTACATGTATCAGCAGCCAATGGTAAACAGAAAGCAGTTTTGTGACAATAAAACAATGTTGAATACCTTTGATTGAATGCACAGGATGCTACCATTTCTATTTGGCCAATTCAAGTATTTTTGTTTTTGTCTTTCCAAGAATGCTGCTCTTGGCGGTCTTAGCTCTGAAGAACTTGAAGTAAGGCTGCCATTATCTTTATTAGCCAATGATACTGTTTGAACACTAAAACTAAAATAACTCAATGAACTCAATTCAATAGCTAGATAAAAACATATCTTGATGCATGTGCTTCCAACATCTTTTTTTTCATTCTCTCTATAGCAGATTGCCAATAAAGTTGGACACACGAGTGTGTACTTTCAGGGTGTAGAGGCACGCATTCCCTCCGGGACAGTCAAAGCATCTCCTGCCAGTTTACCTAATGGTGCGGGATCCTTTAACCCAGGGCTGCTTCTCTTCAGCCAGCCATCCACTGGTCAAGCGCCCCCAGAACAAGGCATCTATCCTGGGTTGGCCACAGTCGGTGTTCCTGGAGCTCTCTCTGAACCTAACAATGTCCCGGCAGGCCTGGAAAGCCCTGGTCCAAACTCAGCAACTGTTCCAATGTTGGTCCAGCCTAAGCACCAGTCTAACCAGCCTGATATGACAGACCTAGGACCCTCAGCCTTGCGGATTAACCCAGAGATGGAGCTCATCCCTGAAGCCACCCCCAACCCTATGGATGGAGCCGTAACCTACATGGATATCTATTTATAAGAGAGATATTTGGGGATTTGGTCCAATCCAAATGTTTCATATAAGGTTGCTTGTATCAATTGGTTATGGTTATGGTCTATAATGCAATGTTGCTTGTTTTGTCAAGTTAGGCTTTAATTTTAGCTAGTACTTCTTTTGTTTCTGTGCCCATCTGTGAACAAACAGTAAGTCTATAAAGAAGTTAAAAAAAAACAATCTTGTGAATTTCTAATCCCGTTGCACACTTAAGCCATTCAGTTTTAACATTGATTTCTCATACTGCATCCCTTTTGCCTAAGCAGCTAAACTGCTTCAGGACTGCCACAATTTCTTAAATGTGGTTATGGATTGATGTGTGTGTTTGGGTTTTCTTGATATGTGTGCATTATTGGGTGTCTTTGTGCCTGCTAGCCTTATAATCTCTGTGTGTGCTTGTCAAAGTGTGTGTGTTTGCGGCTATGTACGTATGTGGACGTGTGAGTGCTAGTGCACCCTCCAGCATGCATTAAATCAAGACAACCTACACTCTCCTTTAAACTTCCACGCAATCCTCAACTAACAACTGAGATAAAATGAAGATCAAAGACAAGCAGAACACAAATTAAGATTTTCCTTTGATCAGATGAAAAGTTTATCTCTATTCACACATGGAAAAAGGCAATTATGCCAAAAGGTCTGTAAACATCCTATGCATTGAAACACTAAAATTTGAATAATATAAATGACCTTGTAGCCCTATTGCTATTTTGTTAGCATTTTCTTTATTTTTCTCTAGGTGGTGTCTTCTTGGTTCTATAAAGTTGAATTGAGTGAACACAGGTCCTCTCCTTCTCTTAAGGTTGAACATAAGGCTCATAATACTCAGCTCCAGAAGCACGCACACAAAGTGCTAAGAATGTCAGGAAATACTTATGGCACACTACAAATATTATATTCATTAAAATCCCACCACAGCTTGATTAACTGCTTGCCTTTGATATGGCAGTGTGATTAAACACAATGGCAGTATTTTCATCAAAGAGCTTTGTGAGTACTCTGCATCTACTTTTCCTTTCAAAACAATGTGCTCAATTACTGTCAAAACTGTTTTCCCTGTGTAAATGTACCAGCCTACTCCATCTAACCCCACTTCAGATTTATTTATTTTTTTAATCGAAGTAGTGAGTTTGGCTATACTTATTAACAACTTATTAATTAATTAACTATTTAAGGAACACACTTGTTATCGGCCCCTTGTTGACAACTACAACTTTTACTAATCAGTGATGATATGGTCAAATATTATGTGGTTATGGTAAATTATGTCTCCGTGATAAAGACAAACAATTTGTGCTGGGTTAGCAGAAGACTTAATCGCTGTACATAAATGTTGGAGAACATCCACGGGGCCATTTTAAAGCAAGTTGGCCTACCACAATTCAAATCCATTGACCGTAACAATGTGGTGAATTAGGTATGAAAATAAATGGAAACTATTTAAGGTGAATTAGGTATGAAAATAAATGGAAACTATTTAAGGTGAATTAGGTATGAAAATATCTGTTCTTGTTTGCAAGTCCTCTTTATTTATAATGTAGACACTATACTACACTACAGTGTTATATACACGTTTGGAGTTATCTGCGATATTTGGTTATTATATGCTCATTAATGATTAAACAATGTATGGTGGGACTCACTGTAATTGTTGTGGAGTAAAGGCTAACACTGACAGTAAGAAAAAACCTGCCAGAGGACGATATTTTTGTAATATAAAAGAAAAAAGCGTGACCGATCACAAATAATGCACGTGTCAAGGGTGGGATTTTCCGTTTGGTACAAAAGCAAATAAATTATCAATTATCCTGGCCATAAGCAGTTCAGCAACAGTATACTGGAGTAAAGAACAAGAAAGAAATGGAGCTTGCATGCTTAGATCCTCCTTTGTCAGACCAAAATGTAAATTGAGGAAAGATTTTCACAATTTCAGCATTGAAGACTGTTTCTGAAGGAACAGTTGGCAGTCTGGAAGTGTTCTCTATATTGCATTGCCTTTTATTTCTCTCTACTTCACAGTTTGTCTTTCTTACGTGTGTGCGTGTGAGTGTGTGTGTGTGTGTGTGTGGGGGGGGGGGGGGATTCTCAAACCGGAGACTCCCAAGCCAGATGGAAGAGAGTAAATTTGGATTTTGAGTCATGCTTATAGTACTATATCTGCTGTAGATCCCATGTATGCTTGGTAAACTCAACCCTAGCTGTCCTATTCCCGTTACGCAGTTCTACTCTATCAGTTTTGCCCCTGCTGACCAAGTCACTGTTGTCCAAGTGAGGTGGAAGACAAACTTTCTTACACCTTTGATGTCCGCAAGGTCAGTCATGGGCTGAGTTGTTACAACAAGCTATGTAATTAGATTACAGCTATGGAAGGATTATAATGCTTTATTTTAGATGAAAAAATGCAAAATAACTCACGTTCACCGGTATGCTGCTGTTTTCATGCAGGTGCTATTCTTATTGTACTGTAACTGTTGAACATGCCTTTTTTATTTGAACCATTTACCTGCCATATACCGCATATTTGGCTCCAATGTTCATTCACACTATAACTATGGATTATCAACTTCTGTTGAAAAGTTATCCGACACTGTGTCAAAGCATCCCAACGGTTTCCTATAAACAATACTATTTTGACCAAATTGGAGTTTAAGTTCTATTTTGAAAGGTCAGTACATTTATATCTCCGTACCTAAAATATATGCAGCGATTGAACAGTAAATATTCTCACTTATCAAAGATCCCTTGAGCTCCATTATAAGCAGTATCATCGAGCCAGAAATCAGTGTGCTGAGGTAGTCAACATTACAGACAGTATAATCAGCAATGGGCAGCTATTAGAGAGGCCGAGGACCTGGCCACTGATTATTAAGCAAAGCTCAGGGCGAGACACCCGTGAGATGTCATCTCAGCCAACACAGATTGGCTGAGAGGTGACCTGACAGTGTATAAAAGTCCACTTTGCTCCACGGAGAATGATAAACTGTCTTCACTACCTATCAGCTTCATCTTCATCGTTATCTCCAAATCTAGTATCCTCGAATTTAAGGTAAGTTTATAGATATAACACATTATCTATGTGATTCATCAACCATTGAAATGTACCAAATGTGTGTTCTTTGTATGTTTATGTGTCTTAGAAACTCTGAAAATGAAGATTGCCATCCTCTGCCTCTGTCTCGCCAGCTATGTATCAGCTGCACCAGTGAGTAAAAACAACTGACCTGTTTTGGAGTGGTGTGACATTGGGCGTGATGTTCAATGAAATGTGTTTTCAGAATGTTGTTTCTTGATATATTAGGAAACACCTGAATGTCAGAAAGTCTGATTGGAACGTTTGTTTCTTCCTCTCCAGTCCTTCTTTCATTACCTTCCTCATTATGGCTTTCCAAGGCAGTCGGGACCACCCACACAGGTAAAAGAAGAGCTTGGTGAACCCACATGGGCCACATGCAATTGTAATCTTAAAGTTTTAATGTTGCATCAAGCATATGATATGATGAGATTCAGTTCTTCTAAAAGCTGAATGTCTATATTTGGTGTTTCATTTTCAAGTCAGACACTTATTCTCTAATAGGTGAATGATATGTACCCAGTGAACCAACCCCAGCTACATCCAGGAATCAATGGTGCAGTTAGCATGGAAATAGTAAGTTATTTAATCATCAAACTCGCTTCCTATCACCATCTCCTCGTGTCATGCCTATTCTTTTCAATCTAAGATTTAAATAGGAAATCAAGCCTTTAATTGTGTCATATAGCTAAGACATGGGAATGTACTCTTTGTAATAATACCAGCAACAGTACATAAAAAACTTTATTCTGACTGACATAGCTATTGACACCAACTACCTGTGCTTTTCCACAAAGGTGTTTGCACCAGGATTCCCCAACATGGCTGCTGGCGGACCGAACGCTGCTCCGGTATGAGATCAAGTATTACCGTGACAACAAAATAGCCAAAGTTCTACTCTTTGTTCGTTCAGTCTTACTTTTTCCTCTTTTGGGCTTTTCTTTCAGCATTCGAATCCTACACAAGCATTCATCAAATATTCCTTACCTAAGGCTCCAGGCAGAAAAAGTGTGGAAATTGTAAGTGCAAAATTACAGGCTTTACTATGACTGACGGGCAAAGCCTCTGCAATTACAGTTCAAGGCAAAATGAGAAACAGCATTTACTACCAGGGAAAGGACTAAAACACACCATAACAGTGGAATTCTTGATAACTGTGTACTGTGTGCTGTATTGTGTATATGCAATTCATTAATTTATTTTAAGTGCACTGACCGTGCTGCTCAGACCATTTTCCGAGACGTATCTGATATATTATTGTGTTTATTTATTTTTCTGAAGTACTATCCCTATGACTTTGCACAACAAAAGGTAAGAATTCACCATTGAACATAAAAGTGTTAAAAATATAAATCAAAACATGACCTTATAGTAACTGAAGCAAACTGTTTTTTAATGTGTTACAGATGATGCCAAGCATCCCACAGATGCCACACATTCCACAAGTGAGACTTCACAGTACATACACTACGTCTTACCTGTGGTTGTGACTCATTTTAGAAAATAGTGTTTTATATATTGCTACTTTTTTTATTTTGCCCTAGTTTTTCCCGTTTGAATATCCTCAGCAAACACCCCAGGAAATGCCTAATGTAAGATATTTGATTCAGTTATTTCTGCTTCATGAAGTTTAAAAAGTTTCTCAGTTATTAAATCCTTACACTTTCTTTGCTTTCATTGCATTTTTACAGATCCCCTCTTACGAGACAAGACCATCACAAACCCAGGATCCCTTGCAGGCAGTCCAGCAGGACCAGCCCATGCAGACAGGCCAGGTTTTAGTCAACCCTACTTTAGTACCTTGACATGATTTGTTTGATTGGATGCACACATGTAAAATGAAAATTATGTTCCTTTTTGTGATTTAGATAATAACATCTGCTAAATTGTATTTTTTTTAACAGGTGCCTATGAAGCCATAGTACCTAAATGAAAAGTACGTATGAACTTCTAGTAAAATAGTTATTTTTCTTCAGATGTTTAAAAACATATTCCTTGCAGTTTCTTTGGTATGTTGCAGCATGAATTAAAATTGACTTTTGCATTTTTTAGTGGTGCACCTTCTGGAGAAAATCTTCATCACTAGAAGAAACCAAATAAAATGATTTGCTGCTTCTATTTGGTATCTGTACCATTGAAATTATGTAGTTGAGTAACATTGGGGATTTTCTCTCTTGATTTGATATATTTTAGGCCTGCTTAGAAAGTAAAACTGGTTTTCCATAGGTTTTTTTGCCATATTTATCATGTAGATTATGAATACCATATCCATCAAAATGTGTCACTCCTTGTAGATATATTGTTAAATTATTAATTAATTTCTTTGACATGTATTAAGTGTGAGTTAATTAAAACATAGATTTTCATGCAACTTTTGTTTCTGTATCCTAATTGTGTGAGGTTGTTTTGCAGCACAACATTTATTCAACAGTGTATTTATTATAATTAAATCATATGTGATACAATATCAAGGGCAGGACATAATAAAGCGTTCAATATCGAACACATTTACAGTTAGGTAAATTATAATACATATTGACCAGTCAAATTACCAGAATGACATTTCCAGAGCATAAGTTACTTTAAGTTACAAGTTACTTTATTTTGACGCCATACCTTTTGAGCGAGAATTCTCAAGGGCCAAGTATAGTACACACTGCAAAAAACTCCGTTCTTGAGTTAGTACTAAACGTAAAGCCAAAGCAAGCACATGTAAAGCAGTAAAATGTTACTTGTAGTCCTGGCAGTTTTTTTTATTGAAATATCATGTAAGATAAATCACACATTTTAAAATTCGTTGATTTAATCTATTAAGTTATAATGTTGCCTCCTCCTCTATCTATTGGCAAGTTAAGGAAACATAAAAACTATATTTCAGAAAAATAAATGTTTTTCTAGTTTTGACTACAGATATTGCTAACGGATAATACGAGAAGTTGATTCTTCTTCTAAGGTACAAGATGTGACATGCACTAGAAGTAACTATAATACCTTAGCAGACACATTTATGTGTTTGTCTACTCATCACTTTCCTCATGCTCTCCCTCGGGGACTAAGGCCTGTAGGAACAGGCCTGCCGTGAGTCCTTTTCCGGGGATAGACTGACAGACAGGCAGCATCTTATGTCTTTTCCCCCTTCAAAGCTCGTTTGCCTTGCGCATTGGATCACTTACAATACAACCTTCCCTTCTGTAGCACCATCTCAAAGAAAAAGGGGAACAAATAAAGATGCACTCAAGGTTTTCCATGGTAGTACTTATGGGAGTTACTGGTGCCAGAGATGCTGCTTGTCTGGAAGCAATTGTAAAGAACTGAAGAAGAGGCTACAAACAGTATGATTATACCAAACTGTACATCTTAAAACTGTAGCATTTTCAGAGCTAAGCACTTCACATATGTGGTATAAAGAAAACCCTCTGCAAAATAAAGTGTATAGTATGGAGGCACTATCCGAAAGGCATTATCAAATTCAAGTTGAAATGGTAGATTTGTGGAAGGATCACCAGCTAGCAGCTTCGCCTACCAGGAGCATGTTCAATTCCTTGTCTGAGTTTGCACGGTGAGGGGTCCCCAATATGAACTATCTAAGATTGTGGAATAACGTCAACATACATTAATATCACACAGAACACAAGCAGTGTATTGCAGGATTCAGAAGGCCATCAGAATATGACTACCTACTAATTTCGCACTAGGTGTCCAATGGGTTCCACCAACCAATTACTGAATACAGATGGAAAAATCTTGTTATGCTAATTCCAAGCTTCCAGCCATCATGAATTTTACTCAAGACTCTGTCACTGCTTTTGGTGCAGGTTGTCTTACCTGACCCTTAGAAGTAATGAAATGGTGCTCAACCTCAGTGAATTGTCTTGCCTGGGGGAAAACATTGACATACCTTTTAATATTTTCTACAAAATGGTACAAAACAGCACACAAGTGTTTTGTTCCACACAACCAATACATTCAAGAAGAACTGTAATGAATGTCTTTAAACCACTTTTTGTCAAACCAAAGCTCAATTACACCTGCAGGTGTAAATGAAATCGATTTGCTAGCAAAAGGACGTCATAGGATATAATTGTTTCTTCACAGCATTATCCCATTTTAATTATAAATAAATACATTCACATGAATTTAGGTGGTCAGTAATTATATGATTCACCACTAATTGAATTAATGTGTCAGAAACCAAAACAGCAAAAGTTAGAGCTCCTATAGTACGATTTATCTTCAGGCTAACATTCCAATGCAATCTGTGGCAGCATGTAGATTGAAATCCTTCAATTTTTTTCCACTTTATTTTAGCATTAAGCTAATCATTTTTTTAACTCACTAGCTCACTCTTTAATGGATGTGGAACCACAAACTAACCTTAAACTGCACCTTTTCAAAAAAAAATCTCCTGGAGCATTTGTGATATAAAGCTAACCAGTTCAACCATCCAACAAGGGAGAATCTCGCAGACTTCACTACACAAATTGATACATCTGTTAAGTGATGATCTTTTGTGTTCATAAGAATGGTGGAGGAAAAAGCATTGAAGTGTCTTCTATCTTAGGTGCCATCTGCTGTGGACAAGTCTGTCTCCTGTTTCATAGATAAAAACTGAGGACAGTGTCTGTTTGAGCTCCAACTTATCTGCAGTATCTGGATTATAGTTTCTTTCATAATGCATATTCAACTTGGCAGTTGCCCTAATGAAGATAGATGATTCTATGCGTTATCTGACCTGTGCGCATAAGTCTATTACATAATAATTACTGAATGTAGCTAACAGGCATGCACTGTTGTTAAACCGCTGCACTCTGGTCGCCAAAATGTGTTAGAGTTTGGGTTTTGGTGATTTTGGGGGGGAAGATGCGTGCTAAGCACACTTGCTGTGTGTAATTAAACATAATGGGGTTGTCAAGCCAACATGATTGTCTCTCTGACTTTTAAAAACTACGAATATTACATCAAACAGCAGACGTTTACGTTTCCCTGTGTCTAAGGACGTGATTGGTTGGCTTGTGGTGCTTGAGGGGTATAAATGACATTTACCTAAGACATGAAGTAATTTAACGTTTTCTTTCCACAAGATAAGCTCTTTAGCTGCTCTTGCCACTTGAACAACAGGTGAGACTTGTTTTTTATTTCTAATGTGGATACAGATACAGACTTTGTTAAAAACAATCTAATTGATGTTTACTTTCCCGCTGTTGCTGCTATCATTTACGTATGTATGAATTGTCATTGATATAACTTTTCTGTCTCCTTCCAAGAGCAACCAGGATGAAAGCAGTAGGGTTCTTAATGTGCCTGTTGGGCGTAACTATTGCTGCCCCTGTAAGTTGCCAGCCTGTTTCTTCCAATAATATAATGTTGTACTGAAGTTTTTTGTTTATTATGAAAGGGATTACTTTTGTGATTACTTTTGAAAAGAAATGGATGTGATTGGTTTGATTTGCAGGCACCTGAAAGTGGAAGCAATGAGGAGGTAATGGGACTTGATTCTTCATTACAATTTAATGCTCTACCATGTTTTCATGTTGCATGCAGAGACATGATTCAGTATGTACATGTACGAGAGAAGATAATTGGGGTTGTGACAGTGCTGGTGTCTGTTCTTGTATTTCTCCAGCAGATTGCTGCGCATGCCAACACAGCGCTGAAGTGGATGGAGCTCTACAGACTCTATGGATCTTTAAATCAACAGGTTAACATCAATTGCCCATCAATAACTAAAATTATTTCTCTACTGAAGTTGTCATTCTCTTTTATGCTAGCTGAAAACATTTAAAGAAAAAAAGGAAGGGTTAATAATGCAGTAGTTTAAATAATATTTTTAAATTACGTACAGTATAATTTACTTACTAATTTAATCAGTAAAGGCCCACTGAATCTATTTGTGAATTGTATGTATCTAATTCAGGGCTTTGGAGCAGCTGCTGCTGCGGGTGGCGTGGTAAGCCTACCCCCAAACCACCCACCCATCAATGCCACAAATACAGGCTTGCTGCCACCCATTTCACATTCACATTCAAAACTTTGAAAGTGAATTTTATATGTCCTTTGGAGCATACCTTTGCATCAAACATATTCTCACTTTGACAAAATCATTTAGTGTGCCATTTGATTAACATCTGATAAACATCTGTTTTCTATACAGGTAACTGCACCTGCACCACCTGCTTTACCCAACATTCTCCCTCCCCCCCACATGCCCAATGGAGATTCTGATGAAGAGGGAGTGGTTAGTAATGCACCTAATTATCCATGTTGAAAGCAATTTAAAAAATCCTAATCCATTAATACATACATTTTCTTTTTAAATTAAAGCTGTGTGTGTGTGTGTGTGTGTGTGTGTGTGTGTGTGTGTGTGTGTTCCAGTCTCTAAGTTAATATGACCTCTTTATCTCTACCAGCCCCATTACATTGGTCCCAATATGGCTGCCCCTGATGCTCCCCTAAACTCTGATGAGATGGGCGAGGATGCTGCTGAAGAGGAAGAAGAGGCAGAGGTCGAGCCAGCCGCAGCAGAGGAAGCTGAAGCAGAACCCGCCGCAGAACCCGCCGCAGAACCAGCTGTCGTGGACGCTGCAACTGAACCCGCTGCAGTGGACCCTGCAGCCATGGACCTGGCCCCTGTAGAAGTGGATGCCGCTGCCACTAACACCATCGCAGCTGCCACCTCCGTTGACCCTGCTGTCCTCCCACAGGACACCACCATAGACACAGCACCTGCAGATCCTGAAGCACCGCTGCTGTAGGATGCGCCATGATACCTGTTACCAGTTAGAACGTTTCTCTACCCTCTTGTAGTCATGGTGGTAAATTGTACACAGACAGAAATGTAGGCGGGGCAAAGGGAGGGAAAAGTGTGTCAAATTTGAAGTACATCTGTATATACATTGTTTTGATGGTGTTCCTTGTGATAATGAACCCATAATGTCAACATTCGTATTCCCAATAATGTGGATTTGGTCTTTTACTGTGTACTTTTGTAATCTTCAATAAAATAAAGCTTGTTGAGATTATGCTCCATGAACTTAGATTTTCTCTGGCCAATAGAGTGTAGACAATGATATCAAAGAACGGTATTTATATATTCAACCCCACAGTGTTGTATGTACATGTCAAGAACACATGTTAAGGTCTGAATGAATTTCCTGCAATGGCTACATGATTTTTTAGAAAAGTGGACCTGAGCCCAGATCTCTATAGGGATGCATCAATGTGTATCACTGCACCAGTCAGCTGACTCCTCTAATCGGATTAGAAGGGGATATACAGAGTGCTGACAATAGAGGTGTTTCACATGATGTGTGTGTGTGCATGTTTATGCAAGGGTGCATGCATGCCTAGGGGTAAAGCCGGTCCTGTGAGGACTAATCTTCCATTGTCCCCCTAGTAGTCTGTGAGATTTATTCGGATACAGAGGTCTGGTTTGAAACCCTCTCATGATTGTTTCACAACCTTGGTTTCACAGTTCATTTAAACATATTTATGACTCTGTTTTTGTCTCTGTGAGATCATTCACACAGGTTTGCACAGGTCTGGAGAGGTTAAACCCAAACTATTGAATGACCTTGTTCACAAAGAAAGATACAATTAACATTTCTGAATTGTTGGTTGATTAAATTCAATTATGTTGTATCTCATTAAACAAGCACACAGTAAAACGCTGTTTGTATAGTCCTCAGCTCCTATAGTGAGAGGATGAGTGACTGCCACTGGCACTTTCCTCATTCTCTAATCCACAAATCCTTTTCAGGGTCAGGAGGACTCTGTAACCAAGCTGCAGCACAATGTCTAGATATCATTTAAACATCAGATTTGATTTCATTTCACTATAATTAACAAACCCATCAGATGCTGTCCAAATGGGCTTTCAGTGGACTGAGTGAATTAATTGATAGGTGACTTTCAAAAACCGACTGAAGACTATGGACACTGCATCGTATTAGCCAGTGGTAAAGGTATGAACATCTACCTAAATCTAAGCTTACATTCCGATTTTCGTGACAAGAATAGTATTGTAGGTTTGATACAGATGTGAAAGAAACTGTGTGCTTGTATAGCAGGTTATTTCGTTCGGAAAATCTCTACTTTTGGATCTACTGTAACATATTTTTTGTTTTATATAGTTTTGAAATTAATAAGTGTTAATAAGTACAGAACTGGCTTTTGACAAACAATGTTTTTAATTAACATCTTCCACCAACACATGCCACTGTATGTGGTTTTTATTTGGTAGGCTAGTCTGCCAGATCTGCTGCGATGGCCTCTTCAGGAGTCCATCACTACCTTCCTGTGCCGTCCGGCATTACACCACAAATTGGCAAAGATACCGACAATGACAGCGAAGATGACATGTAAACAATGCTCTGCCCCTGTTGCTCAAATATTATAATTTTCTTTTTCTTTTTATAGATGATATTCATGAAATGCGATCCCACCTGCTCATTATAGATATTTACATATGGAATGTCTGTGTGTTAATATCAGCATTCTTACTGATTTCAGAGGTAAACCATTAACTGGGCCTTGTCGTCAGATTAACACAAACAACAATAACAATGAAGAGTAAGTAGAACTGTGGGGAAAATGACCTGCAGATTTTACCCAAAAAATAAATATACTCAGTTTTTCTGACTTATTATATATTGGGATAATGGCTTAATGGACATTACAACACCTGAGTATTGTTAAAATAGTATGGCAACTAAATCTCAGGGGTTATTCTCCAGAAAGGAAAAGAAAAAAAAGAAAAAGGAGACAAAAGAGAAAAAGGAGAAGAAAAAGGAGTAAGTACTGTTTTGTTTTCACTGTATCTGCAATAACCTAAATTTCAAAAGTTACAAGACTGCAAGAATTGTCCACATTGGCACATTATGAATTTTGTATTTATTTATAGAAAGAAGGAGAAGGAGAAAAAAGAGAAGATGGAGCAGGAGGCAAAAGAGAAAGAGGAGCAAGTAAAGGAAAAGGAGAAGGAAAAGGATAAAGACAAGTGAGCACAGCCTTTAATGTATGATCACACTCAGTTGAACATGACATTTATTATAACACAATCATCCCTTTTCTAAAGGCCAAAGGAAGTGTTTGTAATCAACCCAGCTGGCAGTTTATACTACAACTGGCTGTTCATCATTACAGTCCCAGTCATGTACAACTGGACCATGATCATAGCCAGGTGACTAAAAAAATCCCTTAAAACCATGATTCCATAAAACACTTGCAATGCACATTAATACTACTTTTGTATTTGACTTGCAGGGCTTGCTTTGAGGAGCTACAACTTGATTACCTAATTTACTGGATAATTCTGGACTTCTCTTCTGACCTTCTTTACCTGGCTGACATGGCCTTCAGGTGCAGGACAGGTGGGCTGATAGAGTTATGTTTAAAAACGTGAATCACAATACAAGACGGCACGATACTCATGCTTACCCAACTCTTCTTTTAAGTCTTTTAAGTCTTTAATTCTCAGTGAATATAGTGACAACATGTTTTTTAGACTCCAATTCCTACAGTTGTGAATTTGATCTTCTCTTGTAGGCTACCTGGAGCAGGGCTTATTAGTCAAAGATGAGAAATTGCTCCAGCAACGCTACGTCTCCAGCTTCCAGTTCCGTCTGGATGTGCTCTCCATGCTGCCCACCGATATCTTCTACGTCGTCCTGGGCCTCACCTACCCAGAGATCCGAGTCAACAAACTGCTGAGGATCTCACGCATGATGGAGTTCTTCACCATCACCGAGACCAAAACCAATTACCCCAACATCTTCCGTATCTCCAACCTTGTGATGTACATCATCATTATCATCCACTGGAATGCCTGCCTCTACTACTCCTTCTCCAAGTCTATCGGCTTTGGCTCGGACGACTGGGTTTACCCTGCTCTGGACAACCCGGATGAGCCTGAGTACGGGGAGTTTGGGAGAAAGTACTCCTTTAGCCTCTATTGGTCCACACTAACTCTGACCACCATTGGGGAGACGCCACCCCCAGCACTGGACTCTGAGTTCCTTTTCCATGTGGTAGACTTCTTGGTTGGGGTCCTGATCTTTGCCACTATAGTGGGTAACATTGGCTCCATGATCTCCAACATGAGTGCAGCCCAGACCCAGTACCAGGCTCGTATCGACAACATCAAGCAGTATATGCAGGTGGGTGAGAGCCTAATGGAAGGTGTCACAGGGATGTTGTCTCCAATGATTTTATCACCTCATGTGGCCCTAAGTAGTACCTCATTTACACATTTTCCATATTATGGGCTGTTATTGCCCTTTGCTCCACTGACAGCTAAAAATATCAAATACAATTTGCACAGTGATTTCGAGACAACAACCATTTAAAAGTCTAAAACTGTTATTGTTTGTGTTCCCAACAGGTGCGTAAGGTTGACAAGGATCTAGAGGGTCGGGTCATCAAATGGTTTGACTATCTGTGGAACAACGGCAAGGCCCAGAATGAGAGGGAGGTACTGAGGTATCTTCCTGACAAGCTGAGGGCAGAGATAGCCATCAATGTCCACTTGCATACCCTCAAGAAGGTGCGGATATTTGCTGACTGCGAGGCGGGCCTACTCATTGAGCTGGTGCTCAAACTCCGTCCCCAGGTGTTCAGTCCTGGAGACTACATCTGCAAGAAGGGCGACATTGGCCGTGAGATGTACATCATCAAGGAGGGCAAACTCGCTGTCGTCGCCGACGATGGGGTCACACAGTTTGTTGTGCTGGGCGACGGCAGCTACTTCGGAGAGATCAGTATCCTCAACATAAAGGGCAGTAAGGCTGGTAACAGGCGCACGGCCAATATCCGCAGCATCGGCTACTCAGATCTCTTCTGCCTGTCCAAGGATGACCTCATGGAATCCCTGACCGAGTACCCAGACGCGAAGGGCATGCTGGAGGAGAAAGGCCGGCAGATCCTGATGAAGGACGGCCTGATTGACCTGGACCCAGCCAACATTGTGCCAGAGGTCAAGGAGCTGGAGGACAAGATTAACCGTATGTACAGCAGCCTGGACCTTATACAGAGCAAGCTGAAGAAGCTGCTGGGGGACCACAAGTTGAAGCAGAAGGACCTCCGAGATCGCATTGCCGACATGGAGCGTATGGCAGGCGAGATAGTGGAGGACGAAGATGAGGAGGAAGGGCAGGAGAAACAGGAAATAGCCATAGAGAAGGAAGTAAAAGTGGAAGTGAAGGAAGCAGCAGAAGAGGAGAAAAAAAGTGAGGAGGAGAAGGAGGAGGATCAGAAGTAACATGGTTGCATTGGAAAAGCAGCCTAAACATATGTGTTTAAATTGTTTGTTCAATTATATCTTTGACACAAAGATATCATTCTTGCTGGAAAAAACAAAATACAAATGAACTAAGTTCTTTTGTGCAAGTGGACAAAATACATTTGTTGAGAGACCGTTTGGGAGAGACTGAAATAGAACCAAAGAGATGGATTGTAAGTGAAAAACAGCCCTTCTTAGGTAAATAGCTAAGAATTATTTTTAAAATGATAAAGGAACAAAAGTGGAACAAAATGAAATCAAATAAAACATTGTATTCCACAACATTGTAAATCATTCTGTTGTGTGTTGTGTATTGCACTAATGTAGTACCAATGGCCATGTTCTACACCTGTCCATTCTACATTTCAAAATGTCTATACACTGCAACAGTATTGAACACATCCACAGTTCATGCTTTACAATACAATAAATGCCCACATGAGGGTAGCAGTGAGCTGTCAAGCATTGAAAAAAAAATAAAAAGAGAAATTAGGGCTCTTGAGCTTGAGTATCTGTTTTTCCAAGTGGGCCCAAACCTAAAGGATGTATGATCTTGTTCTCCCTCTTGAATCCCCACCAGCTTTTTTCCTATCCACTTGAACATTTAAATATTTTGTCAAGGCCAGATCAGCTTGCTATATCTTTTCAGCTTTCCTGGAAACAGTCAGTAACCCCCACATAACCTTTAGCTTCAAATACATTGACACACAATGCATTATCTTTTTCATCAGTACCATAGCTCTTGTGGAAGTTATCTTTTCACCTCTACTGCGGGGGGTGCCTCTATCAATATAGAATGCTACTTGATAGCATCATCGAGGAACAGCAATGGTCTGTCTGTATCAGATCACAACACCTGCTGTGGTAAGCATGACAACCACTCACTTTTCCCTCTCAGACCTCTAGGTCATGTAATTGTGAATTTGACAAAGCTTGTTGCATTGTCCTTGTGTGCTGCAGGTCAAAATGTTGAGATTTAAAAAAAGATAAAGGGTAGCTAAATAAATACATAGTCATTATTTCGGTTCACCATATCCAACAAAAAAACTTACCACTCATTTTAAAGAAATTATGCACAGCAGTCAGTCAATGTCAAACTCCTCCCAAAACAACAGTTATAACTACTTTTATGCAAACAATCTCTAGCGATGACAACAATGACAAAGAGCGTTGTCTTGGAGTCATTCCACCATCTACACGCCTCATTATTTAGGCAGTGTTATTGTTCCATTGGCCTGGCATCATTAATTCAGAGACACCCTTTCAAGTTGCAAGTGTGTAGAGTCATAAAAAAAGAATGCTAGACATGGGGTGCCACAAACACATCATATTATCCACCTACAGTAAGTGCGTAAAGAGATTTACAGAAAACCTTGTTTCTATCCAAGAAGACACCATTACAGCACATAAGCAGCACAACATTAAACCTACAGTACAATAGTTCGGGGGTTAAATCATTTGGTTGGGAGAGGAGAGAATCCACATTTCTGCAGGTGTTTGTCAGCTTGAGTCTACAGGACAACAATTTGAGAGTATGCCACGATTTAGGTGAATTAGGAGAGAAATTTAACAAAGCTCTCATAAAGGCTTGAGATACTGAAACAAAACACCTTACCTATTGGTAATTTTCTCTCTGAAAGCCGAGGTGCTGTGCACATTAGGTTGGATTTCAAATCAACTGCATTTGGAAGAAAGTTGCAGTTTGTGATTGGCCACTATTTGTGAAAAAATAAACTTGCAAGAAACATAACAAAATCTTTAGCATAGTCTTTTTTTATTAACCCACATGGCAGTGGTCATCAATACTCAGTAATAAAGAATCTATGTTGTCAACCCAGTATTGCAGACAACATAGATTATTCAAATTCCCTTATGCAGATTTGTGTCCATTTTACTAATGGAAGAAGGAATACCCAAAAAACGCACGGACATCAGAATGTTTTGGTTTGTTTCACGAAAACATAAGAGCATTGTTCGTATAATACCCTTTTGGTGGAAACGGTGGTTTGCCAAATCAGAAAATACCAAATGTTTACATTTTATATTGGTAGATTCACCGAAATCTACCAGACCACTCTGGATCAATTCTATTTGGTTGTTAAAGCCCAGAGTGA